>BJCM01116352.1:0-14922 GCA_018326385.1 Flaveria bidentis | reverse complement strand
GGGAATCATACATTCAGATGTATGTGGTCCTTTTAAGACAATGACTAGAAATGGTGAAAGATACTTCATTACTTTTACCGACGATTATAGTCTCTATGGTTATGTGTACTTGATGACACATAAAAATGAAGCTTTTGAAATGTTCACAATCTTCAAGAATGAAGTAGAAAATCAACTCAATAAATATATCAAAGTTCTTTATTCAGATAAAGGAGGTGAATACCTTAGTGAGGCTTTTCAAGATCATCTAAGATGTTGTGGGATCGTCTCACAAATTACTCCACCCGGAACACCACAACATAATGGTGTTTCTGAAAGGAGAAACCGAACGCTATTGGATATGGTTCGATCTATGATGGCTATAAGCTCACTACCTCTATTATTTTGGAGTTTCGCATTGCTCTCCGCGGCTCATATTTTAAATATGGCCCCAACCAAGAAAGTGGATTCAACACGTTTTGAAATATGGCATGGAAGAGTACCATTGCTATCATATTTAAAAGTATGGGGGTTGTGAAGCTTTAGTTAAGCTAAACACCCAAAACAATTTGGAAAGTCGATCCACTAAGTGTGTATTTGTTAGATATCCTAATGATTGTATAGGATACTACTTCTTTGATCCAATAGAGCAAAAAGTATTTATTGCTCGAAAGGTAAAGTTCTTGGAAGCTAAGTTCATTATGGAAGAAATAGCGTATAGAATAGTGGAATTTGATGAGAATCAAGATCCACAAGCCAATACACGTTTAGTTGACACTAGAAATCAACAAGAGGTTGTTGATGACGATCAAGAGGTTGATAAATACACACAAAACGTTCGCAGATCTGGTATAGTTAGCATTCCACCTAAAAGACAAGGATTTTTCATGCATGGATGCTATGTAGTTCACTCCGATGAGCCAACTACATACCATGATGCAATGTCCAATTTGGATTGTGACAAATGGCTGGAAGCCATGAACATAGAGATGCAATCCATGTACGACAACTAAGTTTGGGAAATGGTTGACCATCCACCTAACTCCAAACCAGTTGGACGCATGTGGGTTTTCAAGAAGAAAACTGATATGCATGGAAACTTGGATACTTGTAACGCAAGACTTGTAGAAAAAGGTTTCACTCAAACTCAAGGGGTTGATTATGATGAAACCTTCTCGCTTGTGGCAATGTTAAAGTCAATTAGGATATTATTTGCCATAGCTGTATACTATGACTATGAGATTTGGCAAAAGGATGTCAAAACCACTTTTCTTAATGGACATCTCGAAAAGACTGTCCATATGGTTCAGCCAGATGGTTTTATCGATCCTTAACATCCTAATAAAGTATGCAAGTTAAAAAGATCAATCTTTGGATTGAAACAACCATCGAGAAGTTGCAATCAACGTTTTGATGAAGAGATCAAGAAATTTGGTTTGATCAAAAACACTGACGAGGCTTGTGTATATAAGAAAGCTAGTGGGAGCATAATTATATTCTTAGTATTGTATGTTGATGACATATTGTTAGGACTATGTACGTACGGAGTACTAACTAACAATGCGTGAAACCAGATCAAATAGTGCAGAAACCTATTTGACTGGTGATCCAATCAGTGAAACCGCAGTTCCGATCAATCTAACGATTAAAGAAACATTAAGAACGATTAGAAGAAGGTCAACTGCGAACTATGAACTTGGAGTAGTTTTTCTAGATGCTCTGGACGGCTAGGTTATGAGTATGTGTCGAAATTATATTAAGTGTCCCGTCTTTCCACGAATTAGGTAGTATTTATAGTTTATGGATTTCGAATCGTTCGACTGAACCATTAGCATGGTTCTGTCATGCGATTGAATCATGCGATTGATCCATAAGCATGATTGAAGGTTCAGTCGTGCGACTGAGTCAAACTTATGTCTCAATCGTGCGATTGATCCAGTCTCCTGGTTCAGTCGTGCGACTGGTCCATTAGCATGATGTATTCATGTGTATGGTCCATTAGCATGGTCCATTCGCATGAAGACTTGATATGATTAAGTTTGAATATGTTTCTCAATCATTATTGACTAAGAACTATGCACAATAACCTCAAACCTATATAGTTAGTTCAATATACTTTATCACACAATAAGCAATGAAACATTAAACATTATAAGCATCACTCAAATATTGTATTTCATTCAATACATTCATTACATATGTGTAAGAGATGAAAAAGTTTTACATTAAACTCATAATCCAGGTACATAAATGTATCAACAAACTCCACCTTGGACCTAGTTTAATCTATTGTCTAACATTCTTGATAAGCTCTTAAAATTTCTTGTACTTATCCTCTCTTGTTACTCATGAATTTATTTCAAATGCAAAGCAGAGTCGTATAACATTCTGGAACTGGAGAGCTTGTACAATATCTTGCGCATCATAGAATAGTGGCCACTTGTATAAAGTGTAGACATCGTCAGCAGACAAGTTTGTAAGCCACATCGGGTTGAATACCGTGATAGTTTCCATCTTTCCTTCTCTATTTATAACTATAACCGCTTCATCCGTCCTCCAATCATAGTAGGAGTGAAGTTCTGAGGCATTTCCCGTAAGGGAATCTTGGACATTATGCGTAGGGGACTCCACTTCAACACGACTTTAGGCTTTCCAGATAGAGGATCCACTTCAGACCTACGAATGTACCTCTTTGGTTGTTGTGGTCAGAAGTTTACCCATATCGTGTGGTACTCCTTGTTTAGAGCAGCCTCAAACCAACCTGACATCTTTCTACGATCAGCATATAGCAGAATTAAGCGTGCCAGTTCGTTGAGCTCAAAACCTGGGAGAGTCTTCAGATCATGTGGATATCTGAAGTACTTTATCCCTTTCTCCTTATTTATTCCATAAACCTTTAGATCCTTAAAATACGCCCACACGACAATCTTGCCTGACACCTTTTGATTTATTTTGACTCTATAGAGCTTTGTGTAGGGATTCTGCTTTGGCGGCGCACGTTGGGCTTTCATCTCTGCAAAACAAGTTGCTGATTCAGCCTTCTTTATATCAACTTTTGCATCCGAGGCTTGGGCTGTGCTTTCTCCATTTCTATTTCATTCTCCATCTAATCCAGTTTTTCAAATGCAGCACTACCAAGAGTGTCACCGAAGTCCAGGATCACATTTCCCTCTCGATCAGTGTACTCTGGATAGTGCTCAGTTGTGATATCCTCAATCTCTATTTCATCGACATCGTTAAGCTCATCGTCACTTGTCACATCAACTGTAGGAGCATCTTTGACCAGCTCATCTGGATTTAGCCTGAACATCTCCGCAAGTTGCTCATTAGTCAGGTCGTGTATGATTTCTCCTTCTTCAGGAGTGTAGCTCACCGACCTTCTAACAATCCCTTGCAAATCAAGAATCATTGTCAATTGAGACTTGATTTGCTGAAGGGGAGAAATATCTTATTCATCTTGCTAAGATGTTTGATCTGCTTAATTTAAACATTTAACACATCAACAATTAGTAATTAATCAAGATATCTAAACATTTGATAAATATATCTTAACATAAATTACATGACTGTAATACAAAATTCAAGTACAAAAGTTTTCAAATACATAAACATCCAGTCATTACTTTTGTTTTTATCTGTCAACTCTTCAACAACAGGGGCTGAGGATGATGCTCCTTTGTCTTGTGCTCTCTAAGTCCTCCTTTCTTAACCTCGAGCAGAGGCTGATACAGCAGCATCACCTTCTTCATCATTATCATCACCTCTATTCTTTCCCCTCGATCCTTCATCATCATTTTCATCTTCTTCTCAGACTTATCATCATCACCATCATCTTCATCATCATCATCATCTTCACCTTCCCGGATCTTTAACGACACATCTTTTGATCCTTTTAGTCTGAGCATGCTTTTCTTGTTCTTGGCCTCCAACTCCTCAATACTCTTAACTGATTGATTATTCTACTCTTGAAGTTAGGTAATCTGTTGTACATGAGTTGCATTAAGCTCCCCAAGTTGACTTAGTTGTTTAGCTCTTTGGTCATCAGCAACTAACAGCTTTAGCACCATCAGGATTATTGCGGATAGCTATTCCTCTACCCTAATGAAGGGTAGAGTGGGTCCGGTGGTGAAGGTAGAGTAGGTTGAGGGACCTGCTTGGTGGCTAGTGGTGGTAATGGTGGATGTGGTGAATATGGGTGGTGGGATAGGAGTGGATGGTGAAGGGGTGGCTATTGTAGTGGTGGTTGGGAGTGTGGTAGTAATGGTGGGAGGTGTGGTAGTAATGGTGGGAGGTGTGGTAGTAGTATTAGAGGGTGTGGTAGTGGTGATCAAAGTAATCCTCCTTCGTTTGCTATTCATCGCATGGGGCTGATCCACTCTCTTCTTCCTTGATCCTTTTGAGGAGGATGCTCCCCCTTGGCTGATGGGATGGTCCGGGATGTAAGATGGATCAGTATCAGTAGTAATAGCATCCCCGGACTCACCCTGGTGTCCACCAACCGCCCCGAGCCCTCTCTCAGTGGCCAAGCCCGGATTCCTACCATTCGTGCTAGAGGCTCCTCTTCTAACTCATCATCCTCATCAGGACGGAAGTCTTGGTAGAATCCAGCAATCTCAACTCCACCATGGGTGGATGGTGGAGATGGAATATCTGTGGCAGTGGCCCTAGATTGGTTGGGGCTTGTATCTCCACCATCACCACTATCATCATCATCGGTCTCGTCAGTGGGTAGAACAACCGGCTCAAAATCCGAATCAATGTGATCATGACGCCACTTCTTATGAGCTGGCACCACGTACTCAGCACTGGCTAGATGCCTGAACAAACTCCTACCAGGAGGCTTTACCTACTTCCCCTTGTACACCTTCATCCTGCCCAGAGTGGTATCATCTATCACCTTTAGCATCACTATCCTTCGACAGTAGGGGGAGCTTCTCATCTATGATCATCTACAAGAACCTTGGATACATGCAGAAGCTCTCCTTACCCTTGGCCCCAAGGTTCTCGATCATGTAAGTGAAGATCATGTTGGAGAAGTTGAAGGGGTGATTCATAACAAGTGGCACGTAAGCATTCTGGATTTGGTCAGAGAGATCATCAAATCCACCCCTCCATGAAGCAATGCACTTAAGGATGACGTGTGCTAAGTACTTGAACTAGGGACGCAGGTTGCTTTTGTTTAGCACACCTGTGTTGATGTCCCTAGTGTACTTCATCCTCCAAAAACATCCCCTTACAATCAGAGGATGTAACCTGGTTGGGTGGGCAGCATCATCACCCAGATCTAGTACTCGTCTAAGATCCGTTATAGTGACATTAATCTCTTGGCCAAAAATGGTGCTTCGAATGCTGTAAGGCTTAGTAGATCTGTCAACTGCTGCACCTTCCCAGAAGGCCTGCTATATAGACCGGTAGGGTGTGCATGGTGCATATATAGCTTTGTAGATCCTAGATCACCTCAGAAATGAAATAATGCCCACAAATGTTGTGCTTGGTGTTGATGATCCACCTATCTACCATGTTTCTGTAACACAAAACACATAAACATGAGATTTGTCCAATACAAAAACTGTTCATAATTTAATTTTTTCTGAAATTAGTCGGGTTAAATTGTGAGATTGAACTATATGACTGAGTTCAGTCGGGCGATTGAGCATGCAGTTGAGTTCAATCGGGCGACTAAGCATGCGGCTGAGTTCAATTCGGCGACTTAGCATGCGGCTGAGTTTAATCATGCGATTCAGCCTGCGGCAGAGTTTATTCAGGCGATTGAGTTCATACGCCTTGTTTATTCGGTCGTTTGAGTCATTCAGTCAGCTCAATCATGCGATTGAAGTTCATTCGGAGTGTCTAGTTGAACATTTTTAGGTCATAACTCTCTGTTCGACACTCTAACCCCGAATCTAGGTTAAAACGTGATGATAAACGTTGTCTTTAGACTCTTTAGATTCACAGGGACCCTAAATATCACTGTATGTCCTTCATTTTAACCATTAAGTACATTTACGTGGTCTATTTGAACATTTTTACAGATTTCTTGATTTTAGTCAAACTAGGTCTGTTAGGGTTTTATTACACAGTGCATTTTGTGCGATTTAGATCACTAATTACCTCTAGAAGATGAGAGTACACGTTAGTAACACAATCTTAGTGTGAAATCAACTAAAATCAAATTTTGGCAGAGTAAGGTTGTTGTCATGCGATTTGGGAGCAATTGGAGTGTGGTGAGAATGTGCAATCGACTTTAGTCCTATTAATACTGATTTTATCTTCAGTTTGGCGACTGGACCTATTCGCAGACTTCATTCGGGCGACTGGGTCTCAGTCATGTGACTGGCTCAGTCGGTCACATTAATTCATGCGACTGGGTTTAGTCGTGTGACTGACTCAATCGGTCTCCCTCACTCGTGCGATTGGTTCATTCTGGTGATCCAATCGTATGGATTCACCCATGCTAATTGTCCAATCGTACATCTAGTTCATATGTGTGGTTCATTTGTGCGATTGGGCTCATAACTATGATCCAATCGTGCGAGTGGTCCATACTTATGGTCCAGTCGTGCGAATGGCTCATAGTTATGAGTTTCACCTTATGACCTTTCAAACACTTAGCCTTTTAACTATAGATAAAACGTTATAGTAATGATCATCTCAGACATGACCTTTTAAATTTGAAAAACTGTTGATCACCTCAGAGGTGATCCTTTTAACTTAAAAACCTGATTGGTCACCTCAGACGTGACCCCTTTTAAGTGAGTGTTTCATAGATTGAATTCCGATGCATAGTTCGAGTTTTACCTACTAAATGACTAAAAAATTAATAAATAAAACCACTAGAAATTAAAACAAAATCAAGACATATTTTTGTAGTTTTGATTTGAGATGGATTCTAAACCTATTAGAGTAATTCTAATTGATTTTACTTCCTGGACAGCACAGCTTCAATTCTAGTTTATCATTTTGGTACAATACATTATGGAATCATACAGGTATAGCAGAATCATTTGGGTCATTTTAATAAACTATTTTGATGCAAGATTCTTGTTTTCACTGAGAGTCAATAGCAATTTTAGGAAATCATACTAGAGCGACAAGATTCACACAATTATTTTGACTTTCAAGAACTGCAACTCATGATTATTGTAAGTATAGTTGTCCTCTTAAATCCATACACATATTTTTGACACACATTGGTGATGAGTTAAGGTTGAATTATTTCAACAAGCATTTGTGGATCCCATGCTTATATGGTAATCAACATTCCTGGGGAGATTTTTGAGTGGTCTACGAGTATATTTCAAGAAGCAACTATTCTAAGAGTTTTCAAAGAGATGCCAAGCCTCAGGTCAATGCCATTGCACAGCAGAGAGGCGCAAACAACAATGAATTCTAGAATATTTAGGTTATGCTTATCCACAGGTCAGTGCCACCGCACAATAGAGAGCCACACAACCTATCTTCTTGTTCGAGCATTTATTTTCTTTTTGCACATATCATACCAACAACATTAGTTATTAGCTTAATTGTGTTTTGCATTTTTCATGTGCTTTGTTCATATTTTAGGGTCAACCGCACACATTTGTGGCGTTTATTTTACTCTTCACCCCTTATTAGAATAGCGTTGATTGTTTTAACCAGAGATAAGATGGTAACCTACAACAAGTTAAATAACTTAGTTTGCAATTGAAAACACCAATGATGTCTACTCATCTATTGTGTTGAATCTACTGACACATCATACAATGAACTAGTAGCCTCTAGGTCTACTTTCTCTATGTTAACTTGGTAGCCTACTAGTTTTACTATCATTTTTCCTTTTATTTTTCATAGACTTTTCAAACATAAATGTTTGAATTTTGCATCTTAATGAGTTAAACTCTTTTGAAGTCCCAAGAATCAGTATCACAAATTTGATTTCTTTTCTTTTAGCTAAGCTGTCATCCTCCCTCGTTTTAATTAAATACAATGACTAATATAATACTAATCTAACCTATTCTCCCCCTAAAATTCTAAAATCGAAAATATTTTTGTGTTTTTGGATATTTATAAACAGGAAAATAAAATAAGACAAAATTAAAGAAAATAAAATAAAATAAAAATGTCGGACTAAGCATTTTCTTCCTGCGTGATCACAACACTTTTCTTTTTAACGCCATTAACTTCTAATAGATATAAAAACCCCGGTTTATCAAATGCTTTTGTGTAGATATCGGCGCGTTGAAAATACGTATTTATTTTAACTACATCGATTAGTTGATTTTCAAAACAATCACGTATAAAGTGATACATAATGTCGATGTGTTTATTTTTAGTATGTTAGACTGGATTTTTTGTTACGGCTATAGCAGCAGAATTATCAACATAGATAGGAGTGTTAGAGAATAGCAAACTGTAGTCGCGCATTTGCTGTTGAATCCAGATGATTTGTGAACAGCAACTTGCAGAAGCAACATATTCAGCTTCACATGTTGACAGAGTAACGGAGGTCTGCTTCTTACACTACCAGGTGACTAACCGTCTCCCAAAGAACTGACATCCTGCTGATGTTGACTTGTAATTCATGTTGCATCCACCATAATCCGAGTCACTATACGCTGTAAGTTCAAAATGATCGTCATGAGGAAACCACAACCCGAGTGTTGGAATACCCTTCAAATAATGGAAAATCCGTTTAACACCTATGAGATAGTTGACTTTCGGTTTCGCCTGATATCTGGAGCAATTGACTTTCGGTTTCGCCTGATATCTGGAGCAAAGACACGTCGCATACATGATATCAGGATGCGACGTTGTGAGATACATAAGGGATCCAATCATTCCTCTATACATTGTAGCATCAACCAGATCACCATTTTCGTTGGGTGCCGCATCGTGGTTCATGGCAAGTGGAGTTCTAGCAGCTGAAGCATTCTACATGTCAAACCAACTTAGGATGTCCCCTACATATTTAGTCTGATGCAAAAAGATTACTTTTGGTGTCTGATCCACCTGTAATCCTAGGAAGAACTTCATTCCCCCATTGCACTCATCTCAAATTCTGCTTTCATGACAGATTCAAAGTATTTACATAACTCTTCGTTTTTGGATCCGAATTTTATGTCATCAACATAAATCTGTACTAGCAGTAAGTCGCCATCCTTTTCTTTAAGGAACAAAGTGCAGTCAATAACTCCTCTACGAAAGTCGTGTTTCACCAAATGAGTTGAGAGTTTCTCATACCATGCTCTCGGGGCTTGATGTAATTCGTAGAGAGCCTTATCCAGCTTGTAAACTCTCTCCCGGTGGTAAGGGTCCTCAAATCCTTCGGGTTGAATGACATACACCGTCTCACGAATTTCCCCATGAAGGAATGCACTTTTGACATCTAGTTGATAAACTTTGATCTTCATGTAAGATGCATAGGCTAGGACGATACAGATTGCTTCCATTCTAGCCAAAGGTGCAAACATTTCATTGTAATCGATTCCTCCGACTTGTCTAAAACCTTAAACGACAAGTCAAGCCTTGTTTTGAATTATGACCCCTTGGTCATCTTTCTTGCATTTGAAGACCCATTTAGTGCCAATGACTTAAGCACCTTTTGGTCTATCTACTAGTGTCCAAACTCCTAACTTTTTGAATTGTAGGAGTTCTTCTTGCATGGCACTCACCCATGCCTCATCGTTTAAGGCTTCACTTATATATTTTGGCTCAAATTGAGACACAAAGCATCGATAAGCACCATCGTGAAGGTAGCATTTTTCCATGACTGGGGCATAATCAACTGGGTATAGCTAATTTCTTGTTTGTACTCCTGATTGTACATCCCCTATGACGTTGTCTAGAGGATGATATACATTAAGTCGAGATTCGGGAGTGGTGGGTAGAACTACTTCCCTATCTAGATTTTGAGTTCTTGGTTCAGTATCTGTAGCCATTGGAGTGCGAGGTTCCGATGTGTCAGAGGCATCAACATCTGATGCTTGTGTACTTTCTATAGCAGGAACCTGTTCCTCCTGATCCACCTGATCATTCTCCAAGTCTTCATCATCAGAGGTAGAGTTACTTACCTCAAGTGCTCCCCCTGACAAACTAGAAGACTCACCTTGTGAACCTGATTTAGTCGAGTCTAGTGACGGTGTGTTTAAGACATGGTACATCATTTTGGTCGATAACTCATCATCAGAACAAAGAGAGGGATGTTGAAGGACTTAAAAAATCCATCATAATCGAAGAAGAATATGGGTCCTTTTCCAGCAAGGGGGTGGTGTATCTCTGAATGTTAAAGTTGCACCACACTTCTACTTGACCCGTTGAGTTGTTGTAAACTATCTTATTCGGTATGTTGTATCCTAGAAAAATCCCTTCTTCAGCCTTCTCACTGAATTTCCCTAACTGAGTTTTCTTCAGCAGCGTACATGGTGCGCCAAATGGTTGGAGGTACTCCAGATTAGGTTTACGTCGCTAGAGTCACTCGTAACACGTTTTACCATAACGTTTGACCACCAGGACGCGATTTAGGGTGTAAAATGCATTAGCAACTGCCTCATTCCAAAATTGGATGGGTAGTTTCGAGTCTGCTAGCATCGTTCGTGTTGTCTCTATCAAGCTCTTGTTCTTCCGTTCAGCAACCCTATTCATTTATGGAGTGTAGGCAGATGTGAACTGATGTACAATTCTTTTCTCTTTGTAGAATGCCTCCATCCACTTGTTCTTGAACTCCGTGCTGATATCTGAGCGAATCTGTCGTACTTTCAGCTTGTAAAGAGATTCCAATGTGTTCACTAGCTGTTTGAATGATTAAAATGTTTCTGATTTGAATTTCAGAAACATTACCCAGGAGAATCCAGAGTAGTCATCAGTGACTACATAATAGTACAAATCACCAGTGATGCTCTTAGTGCTCACAAGACAAAATAGATCCATGTGTAGAAGTTCGAGACACAATTCAATGGAATTTACTTTCTTTGTGTTATGAGACTTCTTGGTCTATTTTACTTTTCTTACATGCTATGCAAAAATCCGGAAGTTGTTTGAAATTTGAAAGGATAGACATGTTCCCGATCATGTGCCTAGATGTCCCACTATCAACAATCCAAGTGTTTGTGATAGCACTGTAACGGATACCCTGCACATTAAGAGGAAATTATCAGTTGAAGTTTAGGACCCCAGCCTTAACTGGCTTGGGTGAACCAGAGAAATCACATATCATGAACTCAACCCACTATCCATTTGACGGTGAGGGCATATCATTCTTCTTTGTGTTCTCAGTATCAGACACTGGACTTGATTTTTCTTTCCATAAGCTAACTTTGTGTAAGGCCTGTTTGTGATAAACAGACGACTGGCTTACAGTTTGAACTTTAGGTTCATTACTTCTTTTTGGTGGAGTAATAGAACTCCTTTTTGAAGAATTTGGTTTAGTATCATAAAGTTCAATTTTCTTTCTTGGTGTCTGATAATAAGGACAATTAGAAGCTATGGGTCCTCTCCTTCCATAATTGTAGCATGATCTACCTTCTACATGTTAGGAAAATTGTTTGTGGGGAAGTGTGTGATACAGGTGTGACTCTTGTTGGATTTAGACACTTCTTGTTTAGATGTTTTTAATTCTTTAACAAAATTCATTGTTTGAACATTTTTAACATCTTTAGCCTTTTGTTTATTTGGATAGTGATGTGGAGCACGTGGATGGTTAACTAGTTTAGTCATTTTGGGTTCTGAAATAGACATGTTTCAACCTGACTTTACATTAACTTTTTCAAATTGTTCATCCAAATTCACAATAGGCATCTTACCTTTAGACTTCAAAGTAGCCTCATTCTTTTTAGTGACAGAATCCTCTAGTTTACCCGTGGAATCTGGATCACTAACTAGAGGAGTGGACACCACATGATCCTTAATTGGATTGTTATTTACTAGTCTACATTTAGCAATTAACATGATCTCATGTGGTGGTGGAACCACTTTGTAACCCAACCCCTCCCCGTTATTTCGTTCTTTCACTAAGGGTTGAACTATGTGAGAAGAACTGGTCCAACTATGCAGTTTTTATTTTAATGAGTTGACTTCGACTTCTAAAACTGCTTTTTCTTTCTTAGTTTCTTCGAGGGAGTTTAAATAGAACTTTATATCATTGTCTTGATTAAAAGCAACAACCTCGATTTCCCTTAGTTATTTATTTAAAAGTTCTATTTTCTCTTTATAACTGTGCAGATTTTGTTTTAACATCCTATTAGCTTATGTGCACAGTTGTAAGTCATTTACTAAGCTATCATTATGGTCAAATAACCTAGAAAATTTTAAATCTATGCTTTCTCTAAATTTGTTACAATCATTACAAGCATGATTTTCAAAGAGTTAATCTTTTGTACTTACCTATGAAGACTCGATTGAATCAGCCATCAACGCAAAGGTAGACTCTTCGGATGCTGGAGGTTCTAAACATGTTGTTCTAAGATCTTTTTCAATCAGATGATCAAGAACATTCACAGTATCTTCATTAGCGGACAACACTAATTCCACTACAATTTCACCTTCACTTGCAGAGTCATCATCCAAACCCTCGACATGGGCAATGTTCAATTCACCCGAAGACATAAAACTGAAGGTGCAACCCTGTCCTTCGTCACCTTGAGCAGTCAAGGCCTTTGTCTCTTTGCTTGATGAAGTAGCTCCACTTGTGGGTTTGTCTTGACGGTTGAAAGATGAGAATGGATTCCCGTTACTTGTCTTTTTGGGCTTTACACATTCACGTTTGAAATGCCCCTTTTCTCCACAATTAAAGCAGGCAACTTTGGTTTTGTCAAAACCAAAAGTATTTTCTTTTTTGGCTACCAAGTTCTGTCTAGTCTTTTTCACAAACTTTTTTGCTCTCCTGACAACACTTGCCAAAGCCTTCATTATATCCATTCTCTCTAGTTCATTCTTGTCCACCTGCTCGTAGTTTTCATCGGCCAGATTGAAATTACCAATTTTCCCTGCAACTAGACTAACATAAGAATGAACAACTGTTGTAGAAGGTCCATATGCTCCTTTGCAACCTCCACAGTAATATTTCTGAGATTCTCAGTCTTCAACTTAGTAGCACTTGCTTCAGATGCAATATATTGGGTACTAGATGACCCTAACATTTTAGATCCTGAAGCTGTGGTTTGTGAAGGAGCAGTTGAACTAGACACAAACGCTGTTTGAAGTGGTGCTCCTGAACAGGTTGGGTTGGGAGATGAGTTATACAGTGAAGGATTCTGGTCGTAGGATCCTTTGTATGACCTGTACTTCATCCTCAGTTCTTCATCCCTTAAATACAGGATGAAGTCGTTTATGTCTACTTTTGCCAGTATATTGCTCTATCACAATTTAGACACAAACGAGTCCCACTTTTCTGGCAAACCATCAGCAAAGCTTGACACTTTGTCTTCCATTGACATTATGACCCTATGAGTGTGCAGCTCACACATTAGATGATAGAACTTGTCTATGACATCATCCAAGTTTTCTTTCCCCATCGAAGAGAAGTTATGAAACTCCTTTTTCAGAGCCTTTGCCTTTAGAGCTTTCAACGTTGCATTCCCGTCGTATCGTTTCTCCAACGCTTCACATAACTTCTTTGCCTGTTTGTTCTTAGAAAACTGATGGAATATGTCTTTTGGTATGGACTGAGTCAACAGGGCATACACCTTCTTTTCAGCATTGTACTTTGCCTTCTGGCTATCAGTCATACCACCCAAGGTTAATTTAACACCATCAACACCAACTGGAATACTATATGTTGGATCTTGTATGCCCAAGACACATACAAGATTGATGTGGTTAGTACGATATGATCCAAGTCGGGTCATACCCGATAACAAGCTATACAAACACCAATAAATGTTTATTTGTTGATGAGATCATACAAATAAACATTGACACCAATTTAGAAAATGAGTTTTTTCTAAAACGTTGCTTTTGTAAAAGAACAACATTATGTTGATAATTTGTTCATTAGAAATTGTTTGTTTCATTATTTAAGTTGGTTAAATAATAACAAATAAAAGTGTGTTATTTTTATAAAATTAAAAGAGGTTTTAATTTTATAAAGTTAAGGGTTAAGAGAGTAACTTTTTATAAAACTAAATTGGGGGGAAAACCCATTTTGGATGGGTATTTTCGGCTGCCCAAGGGGCTTTGGGACCAGCCCTTTTGTCTTGGTCTTTGCAAGACTTCCCCCTCTCTCACACTCTTCCATCATTCAAACTTTTCTCTCTTACAACACAAGCAAAAGAACCTCCCAAAACTAGGCTGATTTTCGGATTTACAAGCTGAAAAAGGGGCTGAAATATTTCGGTTTCTGGAGGAGCTAAAGAAGAGGTTTCTTTGGTGTTGCATCCTAACAAGCAAGGTGTTTGAAGAGCTTGTGGGTATTACAAGCTTGAGGTCTTCTCCTTTGAAGGCTAGCCACTCAAGAACATCATCTTCTTCATCTTATACATCTACAACAACTTGTACAAGAAAGGTTGTTTCTATGAACAACCTATGGTTGTTTTGATTTGTTTGATAGCACACTATTTGATCCTTATTCTTGGGTTTTTTTTGTGTTTAAATGGTGAAAATTTTCAGATTACTAACCATATCTTAAACCTATATTCCGCTGCGATTGTTTTTTTTGTTTAAATGGTTAAACTAGCTTGATTAATATGTAGCAAAACCCAACAATGGCATCTAGAGCCGGTTATGTGGAATATATGGTTCAAAAGGTCTTGAAAAGTTAGTTTTCATGACCTTTTACAACCCATTAGGGGCTGTTTTGTTGTGGGTGTATGAATATCTTATGTTTCAAGGTTTAATCTTGCATGCTTTAGTATAAACCTTGAATGATTTACATCAAATGGTTAATTGTGTTGTTTGGACAAACCTTAAAATTTTAGTTCATGTTGGCTGAAATTTTATGGCTGAAATAAGGGATTCATTGTTGTTCTTGGA
>BJCM01116259.1:0-10158 GCA_018326385.1 Flaveria bidentis | reverse complement strand
GTTCATTCATCATTCAATAATGCATGAATTCTTACTTCATGTTCCTCTTTCATTATCTTTCACTTTACGTTACATAATACTTCATTCGTTCATTAACATGACACGTAAAGCCACAAGAAAGATAAACATACATCATAATAAGGAACATATCATACACAATCATCATCATCATACAGGGCAACATCATACATACATAACATGCAACATCATCATCAGCATGCCTAACATGCTCTCTAAGGTCTCAACAGTCATCTTACATGCTCTTACGGGAACCTTTACGTCAAAACTCACATCTGCACTTTCCCCCGAAAGTCAGTAGTCAAACTACACTTTCCTTTGATTGCAACAGCCCTATTCGGGCGTATGGACACCCTTCAGTCACATGCCCTCCATGCGACTGAACATCATGCGAATGAACCAATGCATATGAACACTCGTGCAATGGAACACCCAATCATACAAATGGACTAATATGGATGGACCTCATGTGAATGGGACTAATGCGGATGAGCACTTATGCGACTGGACCTTCATTCGTATGACCTCCATGCGAGTGGCCCTTCAATCGTGCGAATGGACCCTCAATTGTGCGAATGGACCCCAATCGCACCCTATTCAGCCGTATGGCCTCCACTTGGTCTCCAGTCGGTCGCCTAGCCCTAGCTGATGCAAAATGCAGTTCTAGCCGAACGCAAACTGCCATTTTCGACTTCCAAACTCATCTAAACTCATTCTAAGCCCAAATCGATCATCCTAAACCTTAGGTATGCATACCACAACACCATTCAAGCACACACAAGCCCGGAAACAAACTCTAAACACATCACACGTAACACACCGAAATAGGTCAAACACATACACATACAAAAATAGGTTTTCTATGCTTTCCAGCCCCAAAATCATTTGAAAACAAGCAAAAGTGGGGTCTTAGAACTCACACAAACGACACCGAGAAGTAGAGCTTCGGTTTGACTTGCTACACGACGATTTTGCCCGCTTGAATCTACCCGAACCAACTTTTGCTCCCTTTTTCACTTCTTTCTCTCTTCCCCTCTTTGATGGCTAAAAATGTGGGTGTGGGGAGAGGGTAATGGCTGCCCTCTCTCTTTATATACCCCCACTCGCCCGTGTTACTTTTGTTGGCGAGTTTGGTCCCTCGACTTAGGACTTTATTTATTTTCTTCTTTCGTCGGCTTCAAATAGATAAATAACCGGGTGTTACATCTTCCCCTCAAAACCGTTCTTATTAATATCCATTACGATGATTCTCTTATTCTGAACCGTACCTTTAATCTTGACAACCACGAATCATGTATCAATATTAAACTAATGTAACTTTGAAACCTCAATGATATAGTAAACAAGAATCGATCATCTAAGAACCATGTCAAAGTTATTTGCTTGAGAAACTATGAATTCACATCTCACCAAAAGTGTCTTTAAAATATTTCTTGTGTTCGTCATAAAGACTCTCGTATTGATCTAAAACTTGGTGTTGTATTCATGACAAAACCTTCCTAATCATCATGCACCGTCTAAAATACAAAAGCTTATCAACTAAAATTTTAAATTGATAATCTTATACACTTTGTCAAGAAACGCCTGAAATCTCGAATCATGAAATTGAACAAACTTAAGCATATCAAAACATCATAATTAAACTTATTGAATTTAAACGCTCCTAAGAGTTCCCTTGCATATTGAATTTAAACGCTCCCAAGAGTTCCCTTGCAAACACGAAATGAAATCTAAGTCTCCTCATAACTTGAAATTATTCTTCTCGTGATTAAATTTCAGGACAAAATTTCTTAAAGTAGGGGAGATTATAATATCCGTCATTTTCCATGTTAAAACCTGAACCCGAACCCGGTTTGAACTTCTATTATTAAATTATTTTAATATTATTAATGGATTTATAAATAATTCTTTTTCATAAAGTCACAAAATTTTATTAATCATTTATGAATTTTAATTATTAAAAATAAATAATCAAATTACAAAGTTTACAAGCTTTATAAAAGATATAAAGATTAAAAAATAAATTAATTGATTTATTATTCGAATTAGTTTTATAAGTCAAGGGTTTATTTTGTAATTCCCGAAACTTAATTTAAAAGTTTTTACATGAAATAATAAACAATTTAAACATCAGGGACCAAAAGTGTAACTATGACTTAAAACCCAACCCAACCACCCGTCGGCCCTGTTTTTCTCTGGTCACCTTTTCGGCTAACTCTGGCGAGGTTAAATCCTCAAAATTCAATAATTACGAGTCAAATTAACCGCTCCTATTCAATCGTGTGTCAGTTTCAAACTCAATGACGGTTTCCAATTGAATTAAATCGGTTGTTAAGGTTAGGTACTTGAAACCAAAACATATGCTTAAAACATTAACCCGATTGTTTGGAAACAGTGAGTCTTAATTGCATTTATATAACCATGTTTAAACCTGTAAATCAACTCTCTTGAATCGTCTGCAACCTCAATTTCATTCAAAACACACACATACACCATGAACAGGTGTCGTCTTCATTCACGATCTGCAACTTATTCGGGATACATGTTCGAAGCTCTATTAAACAAAATTGGTTGAGGGTTAATAAACATCATCACCTTCAGAAGCTTCTCAACCCTCTAATTGAAGGAGACTATCCGATTTCAACTCGATTTTATAGCAACCTTGGTCGCGACTATGCTTCATCTTGTATCATCGATGTAGTCATCTTTCGGGTAATTAAACACCCACTCATACTCGGTTTCATTTGGGGATTAAAAGCCCCAATATAAATCTGGTTATTAACATCGATTTGATGTTCAATTTGGATCCAAATCGTTCTAGGGTTCATATGGAATTAGGGAAAATAGGTTGTTAATGTTTTTAGAAATTAAAAGGGGTCATTTAACAAGATCTAGGCTTCTTCCCAATTGGCTAAAACCTTCAGCTCTCACACAAGGGACCCGGGTTCGAACTTCGGGACCCTCAAATATTTTTAACCATTAGATTTTTAATCATTTTAATTTGCATAAAGTCTTAATATATTGTTTAGTTAAAATAAAAATTATTTTGTTAATTAAAACATTTCTGAAATTATTAAGTTAATTTTTTAAAGATTCTAAAACTTATAATTCTTAAATTTAATTACTTTTTAAAGAACAAAAAGGTTTTAAAAACATTATTAAGTCATGTATATGTTATAAATATATTATAGCTCAAACTTGGATTATTTCAAAACACATTAAACCCACATGTTACAAATACTTTAAATAATTAACTATACAAATAATTATTTAAAATAATTATTTATTCAATGATTTATTTAACCATGTTATATCATAAATAGTTAATAAATCTATTCCTTAAACTTTATTTAAATTCTTGAAACTTATAAAACAATATACTTTTCTATTATACTTTATTATTATTTTTAAAGTTTTGTATTATAAGAACTTTATAATAAATCATTTAAAAGTATAAAACTTTATAAAATGATTTTAAATAATTTTAAAGCCATTTGAATAAGTATTCAATTAATTATCTTTATCAAAAATTAAATAATTAATTATTAAATTAATTATTTCTTTTCACACATTATACATTATCTTATTAAATCAATAAATTAAATTCTTGAATCAATCATAATTATTCTCAATCTTAATTGATTTATTCCATCTTTATTGAATCAAAACATGATTGAATACATTATTTTAGTTTATTTGTTAATTATTAAAATCCCAAATTCTAAATGAAACCCTAATTTATATTTACTCTTGATCATATCATTATTCTAACGCTAAGACATCAACCCTTAGGTTGAATCGTGAAGGAAAACGTTGGAGAATCTTATATTCTTATTATTGTTCAAAAGTGCACATTATATATATCATGTGAGTTTTCATGCCCCTCTTTATATTATTTCACCCCTTTTTGGGTGAAACATGTTAACTTATAAAATTACACTTGTAAATTTTTTTATACTTGTAACGCACATGCAATTCATCTTTACCTTTTGTCGTGGTTATTTTTATTATTGTGAGTGTTATATGAGATACATTATATGTTGACAGTCACTAACTGTTGCTAGCCTGACGACATCATAGATCTATGGCCCTGACAAGCCTATTTGGTGCTAAAGTTGAGGTTATTGCCGGCTCCTAATGACGTATGCTTGTTCATCATGGGAACCAAGTACACTTAGCTAATTGTAATATACTTGTAAACTTATTATTGGTCAAGGTTTTATTGTAGCTATATGTGTTCTGTAAACTCACATAATTCGTAACCGTTGACATGAATTGTTACTTGTAAATCTTTTTATGTTTATATGTATGCTTAACCCATGGAAACTCACCAACTTTCATAGTTGACCTTTTTATTTTTAACATGTTTCAGGTTTGCTTCTTGAGGAATTCTTCTTGCACATATAGGACTTGGACTTACTTAAATAAATATCTTATGTTGTTTAAATCTTTGTTGTTTTGAAATGACTTAATTGTCTAGTATTATTCAATGAAAAATGGCATTTAATATTATTTCTGTTGGATCAATAAGAAGGCTAGTGCAACCAAAACCAAATCACTTAGTCAAATTTTGGTGCTACTTACAAAGGCTTCCGAAGACAAGTGTGGAGCTTCCGAAGGAAGTAGAGTTCTTCCGAAGACAAAATGACAGATCAACTTCCGAAGACAAACTCTACGTCTAAAGTCAAAGAACTTACTTCCGAAGAATCAAGTCTAAGAAGAAGAAATTAGAAGACTGCTTCCGAATTATGAAGAAAGAAGAAGTCCTCAAGCCTCGGAAGAAGTAGCCTCTTATGAAGTATAAGTGGCTTCGGAAGTACTTGTTCTTCCGAAGCCATTTAACCTTCGGAAGACACTGCCATGAACCAGTGGATATAAGTATGGTCTCTGACACTCCGCTGCATACCTCTAATACTGCATGGCGCTTTCTTAAAAATCCATGAAGTTAAGCATACTTTATTCCATTGTTCACCTTTTATGATAGTACAAGTTACCAACTTTAGTTGGTGACAAAAGGTAAGTCAGGTACATGTCCTGACTATCATATCTCAAATAAGACTTTATCTGAGATACCTTAACCTATAGCTTTGTAGTATTTGCTTTAGTTATAGGATCCCAGCTGGTATCAAAGTATATCCAACAGTATTATATATAGTTTCTCATTGTAACTCATAACATATGCTTGTAAGAGTCTTATAATATTTGAGTTGAGAAGCAATATATGCAAGTAACTTGAAAATTACTTCTAGTGTTTATATATTACTTATTATATTGCTATCAACTCTTGGATACTCTGCCTTTATTAGAGTGTAGTTCAAGTGAGTTTGAGAGAAAAACAAAGTGTTTAGTGACATAAACCAATCCTGCAATTGGTACCAGAGCTTTTTAGGCTTTTGATTGTGAGATCTTACCATCCAAATCAACCTGTTTTTCACTCCTCCCTACAACTCACTCAAAATGGCCCTTAACAAATTTGAAGTAGAGATGGGAACTATGACCAAAGCTCCTATCATTACTCCTGAAAACTTCAGGTCTTGGAGCAGAAGAATAGAAGGCTTCATTAGATACCAAGACAACAGAATAAGGAACTCTATTGTCAACGTCCCGTATAAACCAAAGGTGGCAGCACCTGGTGGAAAGGGTGCCAGATAGAAAAGGCCGTTGAAGGTTATTCTGATGTGGACCGAAAGAAGATGGACATTGACAGCAATGCAATGACTATTCTTATGACTGCAATACCCAACTCCATCATGGTGGGGTTTGAACATTCTAAGTCTGCCAAAGAATTCTTTGATGCACTTGCTCAGATGTATTCAAGCTCCAACAACTCCAAGAAGGACTCATTGAGGCAGCAGTTCGAGAACTTCACTTATATTGTTGGAGAGACCCTCAGCCAGTAGTATTTTAGGTACATGGATCTTATTTCTTCTCTTCAGTCTATGAAGATCACTCCTGAACTTAGAGATTTCACAAGAAAGTTCATTAGTAATCTTCCAAATGAGTGGACATTCTACTGTGTCTCTATCAAGAGGACAAAGAACTTGAACACTCTTACTATGATGAACTGTATGGCATCCTTGATGGATACCGTTTTAAGATGGAGAGTAAGAAGGGCCACCAAACAAGTAGACCTCTGAGTCTTCCGGCTAGCAACGCTTTAATGGTTGCTGAAGGCTTAGTACCCCTACAACCTCAGCACTACCTGACATACAACCAGTAGCCATCCTGCTTTCTGGACCATACATCACTTTCCCTGAGACTACAAGGTCTCAACAGGCTCAGCATAGTTCCTTTGAGGACAGTTGTGCCTTTGTCCCAGGAAGTGGACACTCCGGTGATTTTCAATATTGTTTTGATGATCTAGAGTGTTTCAGTCCAGATGATGTAGAGTATGTGGACATCGTCCAACAGATGGCTCTTTTAACCTACAGAGCGAAGAAGTTCTTTAATAGAATTGGAAGGCATTTCCCTTAAAACTCAACTACCAGCAAGTTTGGGTTTGACAAAGCCAAGGCCAAATGTTACAACTATAACCAACTTAGTCACTTTGCAAGGGAATGCAAGGCTCCCAAGACAAATCCGGGAACTCCACAAGTCTCCACACATCCCTCTACATCAAAGCCCACTGGAAAGTCAACTGAAACAGTTGCAATGGCTCAAGAAGTTGACTGGAGCTTTATGGTACAGGATGTGACTCCTGCTCAAGCTCTCATGGCCGGAATAGATGATAACCAGGTATATGAACATCTTTGTACTCCTGCGTGTATAGCTAAGGTTCAATTATATCAGGACTATAATATGGAAATTAAATTTGATATTGAGTCTTTAAATATCTTGAAATCTGATTTTAAAAGGGTTGAATCTGACTACCAAAAGAAAATTGAAGCGTTAGAGAAAACTGTGTCCCTATAAAAATATGAACACGCCAACTACAAGACTCAAATTAAGGATTTAATATGCAAATTGTCTAAGGCTCAAGCCCAGCTTGTCACTGTTGAGGCTCAAGCCAGGAAGTATGCTATTTCTGAGCAGAACTTCCATGCTATTATTGCATCATCCTCTCCAAAATCTGTTATCAGAACAAAGGAGGGTTGGGGACCAATGAAATTGCTCCACAACACTCTTATGAGTCTATTAGACAACCTATATGTGGTACTGAAGAGCAAGAGGTCCCAACTGCTGACCCATCTTCACATGAGTTGAAGAATGATGCAATAATAGTGGCCACCACAGGGAAGGAACATGTAAATCAACCCATCTCTCCCAGTGAAGATCAAACCGTAACCACCAAAGCCAGAAGAAGCAGAGCTAAAGCTGCCAAAATAACTGCTAAGAAAGTGGTTGAGTCTAAGCTGAAGATTGACCTAAAACAAAAGGATGCATGTCTTTATCTCAGCTGGATTCCAGGTAGTAGGTACTTCTGATTCAGGAAAGGAGGGTAGTATCAGCACTCCTGTCCTACCAAAGGATCAGAAGTTGAAGGGAAAGGTTGCTGATGAAGAGAAAAAGCCCAAGAAACAGCAATCCTCACATTCCCTAAAGACTAACATTACATGTATAATATGTGGTCTGCAAAACCACATGGCTAAAGATTGTTACTACAATCATACTAGCACACATTATGCAAATAATGTTAGAAGAGAAGGAGTCAGGGAAGGTTTCATAGTTGGATCTTATCAAACAGTTCAAGTGATGAAAAAAGGAAAGCTGGTTTCCGAAGCAAGGTTGCTTTCGGAAGAAAACTCTTCTTCCAAAAGGAAAATGGCTTCGGAAGCAAAAGCTGTTAAAGTTCGGAAGAACAAGAAAGTTCCCTTGAAACCATCCCAGAAGAAGACCGCTTCGGAAGAAAAGGTGGTGAAGGCTTCTTCCAAAAAGAAAGAAGCTTCGGAAGAATGTCATGCTGCAAAAGCTTCATCAAGCTCATCCTCTATGATCAACCAAAGGATGGATTGGAAGATCAAGAAAGATGATGCTGCCCAAACCTCTTCTTCAAAGACATCCATTGAACCCCCATGCTTAACTTTTGGTTCAATTATGTCACTATCATTGGAGGAACCCAAGACCAACAACACTTGGGTATCCAATCAAAACTAACAATCTCATCTTCTGTGCAGGGACATCCATATGACAAGAACAACAATGTTTAGATTATGGATAGTGGATGCTCCAGGCATATGATAGGAAACAAATCTCTCCTTCAACAGTTTCAACACTATGATGGAGGTCCTGTCCAATTTGGATGTGAGACCGGAGGATATATTTCTGGCAGAGGGAGTATATCCAATGGGAAGTTAAAAGTTGACAAAGTTCACTTTGTCAAATAGCTTGAACACAATATGTTAAGTGTTTCTCAGTTTTATGATCGAAAGCACCAAATGCTTTTCACAGAACATGATTGTGTTATCCTCAAACCAGGGATGACAATTCCTCTAGAATTGGTGCTTCTTAGATCTCCCAGGAAAGGGGATATGTACAAGCTTGATATGAACAATGCTTCCCCAATGGGTGAAGTATCATGCTTTCTTTCCAAAGCCGATAGTGATAAGTCAACACTTTGGCTAAACGTATGTGTCATGTAAATTTTAAGACAATGAATAAATTGGCTAAAAATAACTTGGTACATGGCTTGCCTAAAAAGGAATTTTTCTGCAAAGATAACTATGCTGCATGCCTGAAAGGGAAGTAACACATGGCATCTCACAAATCAAAAGTGATAACTCCATCAATACTCCATTACACTTATTTCACATGGATCTTTTTGGTCCCACAAGTATAATGAGCATTGGAAGGAAATCATACTGCCTTGTGATAGTTGATGATTTTACAAGATTTACATGGGTATTCTTTTTAAGAACTAAAGATGAAACTGTTGAAACATTAAAATATTTTGTCCTTAAAATAGAAAATCAAATTAATCACAAGGTTAAGATAATTAGAAGTGATCAAGGGACTGAGTTTAAGAACTTCATTCTTGACTCATTCTGTAACTCAAAAGGGATTACCAGACAATATAGTGCTCCCAGAACTCTTTAACAAAACGGTGTTGCTGAGAGGGGGAATAGGACACTTATTGAGGCTGCTCGAACTATGTTAGCCGACTCAAAACTACCTCTAACATTTTGGGCAGAGGCAGTCAGCATTGCATGCTATGTGCAAATTGTAGTTAAGCCACATGGAAAAACCCCTTATGAGCTATGGAACAAGAGGCCATCGTTCATTGACTTTCTAAGGTCCTTTGGCAGTAGGTGTACCATACTATACACAAAAGAAAATTTGGCAAAGTTTGTTGAAAAGTCGGATGATGCCATCTTTGTTGGATACTCTTCTAGCTCTAAAGCTTATAGAGTGTACAACATCAAGAATCAACAATTTGAGGAGTCATCCAATATAGTTGTTAATGAGCACACTCCTTGTGTTAGGGGGAATGGCCCTAATCATATTTTTGATTTAGAATTGTTTCCAAACTATTCTAAACCTTCTTGTGAGAATATTTCAGTTGGAATAGACACTCAAAATGATGTTGATGTTGATGTTGATCAACTGTTTGAGCTACCCAGACCTCTTCCAAGTTCCCTAAGAGCTGCAACGAATCAAGCTTCCACTATACACAGATCTGATAGTATAACTATATCAAGGAATAGTGAGACTTCAACCAGTGAATCACCTACTAATCCTTAAAATTCATCAGGTGATCCAACACAACACCAGGCTGAAGGAAGTAGCATTCTGAAGGAACAGGCAACTATTAATGCTGCTTCACAACCAACAATTGATGATGTTTCTCTTTCATTTAATCAGTCCTCATTGAATGAACTTGAAACAATAGCTGGATAACATGTTCAAGTTCCTAAGCAGAATATGTCCAATCTAGATCTATCTCTGCAACTGGAAGTGATTCCTCATATTAGGATTCATAACACTCATCCAACTAAGAACATCATAGGGGATGTCTCTGAAGGTGTGAGAACAAGAAGGCAGACTCATCAGGGGAATGTCTACTTATACTCATGCTTTTTATCCCAGATGGAACCCAAGAAGGTGGAAGATGCCTTGAAAGATAGTAGCTGGGTTGAATCGATGCAAGAGGAGTTGCTTCAATTCAAAAGACAGAAGGTTTGGAACCTATGTCCGCTACCATCT
>BJCM01116213.1:0-12435 GCA_018326385.1 Flaveria bidentis | reverse complement strand
GTACGGGTATGAAAACCCACTTTATGAAAACGTTCATACATACATTTCCAGCCCCAAATCAGTTGAAAACCAGTAAAAGAGGGGTTCTAGAACTCACCTTGACAACTCTTCGAGCAAGACTTCCTCAAACTCGACCGTAAGAGAGTTCGAACACCTAAACCCAACAAAACACACACAATCGAACATACAACATACATGAGCACATAATCGACACAAAACTCAACAGAACGCTTAAACCCTCAAATCCCTACCTTGAGATCCGGCCTTCTCCTTGTTCTTCTCCAAGTCCCGACAGTACGCCTCTCCCTCTCTGAAATTTCGTCTGAAAAGGGCGTGATAGGGGGAATGGGCGACCATGCCCCCTTTTTAACACCCACTATCAGTACCTTTTTGTCCTTTTTACACCCTTAGCCCCTCATCTTGGGTTAAATCTACATTTGCCACCTTTATTATTCCTTTATTGTCTTCTCTTAAATTTCCGGGTGTTACATTTAATTGCATTACAAAACAACAGCAATAACAAGTATGAATGGATGTCAGTCTTTCCCTGCCGAGTAGCTTCACCCTCGTGCTATCCTCAGCAATATTTACCTGCCAACTAAAAATGTATAAAAGTCAGCGTTGCTGAGTGAGTTCTAGTTTTAAAAGTAAAATAAAATACTTTCTGTAGGTATATATATGAAAATACTCTTTTTATGAAAATTTCATCTCTTTACATGAGCACGCATTAACTATACAATCAGGTAATGTTTTTCTCTTTACTGTATGCCTTGTTTACTCAGTACTCTTTTATCTTTATCTTTACTATCTATGTGGACCAATGCGCAATACCCTAAACTATATGCGTGGGGGAAATGGTTTTGGGCCCTCTTTTTCCTTCAAAGGGCTCTACATACTGTATACAAGGCTGACCCAGACACCTAGGGTATGCTGCAAAGTTCTGCCAGTCTCAATTGACTGGCCCCGTGAGCATCTGAAGGTAGCTAACCCGCATCACAGTTGAGCTGACGACCTCATGGCCGTGTACCTCCTGTAAGCTTGCAAGACTTGTTAACGTTTAATTTAAGTTCCACTTCTCTTCTTTATTACTCTTTCACTTTATTATTAGTAATACTTTACGTTACGATTATAAGCACACCACGTAAAGTCACATACTAATGGTAATAGTAATATTAATAATAATATTATTAATAATAATAAGGAACAATCATACAACAATCATAATCATGCATGAAACCCATCATTAATAAACCCTAGTCAAACCTCAGTCAAAACCCTAAAAGCACAGACTCCCAAAAATTCGGAAATAAATTCTAAGTGTTAGGCACTTTGACACTATTTGGGCGTTTCATCACCATACAGGCGCATTAGCCAACACTTAACTGCTTTGACACTTAGGCGCATGAACCATGCAGGCGCATGGACACTATTCGGGTGTATGGAAACTTAGGCGCATGGGATTATTCAGACGCATGGGTACTATTGGGGCGCATGGCCCTACACTTAGTCGTCAGACTAAATTTTGTAGGTGCATGAGTTACACTTAAACATTTATAAGGCAATTCCAGGCGCATGAGCCTTATTTAGGCGTATGAACCTTCTGCCCAACATATTTCTAGGATATTTCCAAACCCAAACATCAAGCCTAATTGTTCTAAGCTTACCAAGGCTATTCTAAGCATGAACAACTTAATAACACCTAAGGAACATCATCAATCATGCATAATACATACGAGTATACATACATAAACATGTAAAATCGTTTAAATACATTATTCAGCCCAAAGAGAGTTTAAAACAAGTAAAACCGGGGTCTAGAAACTCACCTGGTGCAACTTTGGGTGTATCTTCCTTCTAACCCGTATGCAACTGAGTTCAAACACCTAAAAACACACCAATACACACTCACACGAACACACACACAAACATATAAGCACATAAGCATATAACCGAGACAAAACCCGTCATAAACACTTAAAAACCTCGAATTCTTACCTTGAATTCAATCTTCTTCTTCTTCTTTTTCTTCTACCGAGAGTTCTGCTCTCTTCCTTTCTCTCTCTCTCTAAAAAAGAAATGAAAAGGTGATGTGAAAAGAGGGTGGGCGGCTATCCCCACCTTTACACCAACTTTTCAAAGATTTTGTCCTTTTGGAAACTTTTAGTCCCTCTACATGGGCTTTATTGTTTTTCTTTCTTTTATTTTTCATTTCTTGTCTTTATTTTAAAAATAACCGGGTGTTACAAGTCCACCCCCCATATATAGTTTTCGTCCCTGAAACCTGTTATTCCTCAAACAGACGAGGATAATGCTGCCTCATCTCCTCCTTAGTCTCCCATGTAGATTCGGATCCCTTCTGGTGCTTCCACTATACACGCACAAGAGGAACCACTTTATTCCTCAACCTCTTCTCTTTACGATTGATGATTGCCACTGGTAGCTCCATATAATTGAGCCTTTCGTCTACCTCGATATCCTCCAGTGGAACAATCATGTCCTCATCAGCTAAGCACTTTCTCAGATGAGATACATGGAATGTCAGGTGATATCCACTTAACTCATCTGGTAACTCTAATCTATAGGCCACCTCTCTTACTCGAGCAATGATTCGGAAAGGGCCTATGTACCTTGGGCTCAACTTGCCCCGCTTCCTGAATCGGATAATACCCTTCCAAGGTGAGACCTTCAACATAACCCGGTTACCCACCTGGAACTCGATCGGTCTGCGTCGTTTATCGGCATACGACTTCTATCTACTTTTGGGTGCCTTCATGAAGGCTTTAATCTTCTCAAGCTTTTCAGTCGTAGCCTCAATTACCTTGACGCTCCCTAATTCCTTCCGACCAATATTACCCTAACAAACGGGTGTTCTGCATCTCCTACCGTATAGCATCTCATAGGGTGGCATACTAATGCTGGCATGATAGCTGTTGTTGTATGAGAATTCAGCTAACGGTAAGTGGTCATCCCAACTTCCCCCAAAATCTATCACACATGGCCGAAGCATGTCTTCCATTGTCTGAATGGTCATTTCTGACTGACCATCAGTCTTGGGATGATAAGTCGTGCTAATATGTAATCTCGTCCCCATGGCATCATGAAATTTCTTCCAGAATTTGGATGTAAACCGGGTGTCACGATCAGATACAATAGACACCGGCACACCGTGATGAGTTACAATTTCCTTGATGAATAGATCCGCCAACCTCTCAAATGAATATGTCTCGCGGATCGGTAAGAAGTGAGCACTCTTCGTCAGACGGTTGACAATCACCCATATGGCATCATACCCTTTCGGAGTACGCGGCAGCTTCGTGATGAAATCCATGGTGATGTGATCCCTCTTCCATTCCGGTATATCCAAAGGTTGGACCTTTCCATACGGCTTTTGGTGCTCGGCCTTCACTTGTAAACAAGTAAGGCACTTACTCACATACTCCACCACGTCACGCTTCATACCCGGCCACTAATAATCTTTCTTCATATCTTGATACATTTTCGTTGCACCAGGATGAATGGAGTATCGATTCTTGTGAGCTTCATCCATAATCTTCGCCCGTAGATCCCCAAAACGAGGAATCCACACACGTCCAAATCGGGTTTTAACACCAAGGGTGTTTTCACCCAATTCCCCAACCAGACCTCTCATCCTTTCAGAGTTAAGATGATCTTCCTTCAGTGCCTCACCTTGAAACTCCTTGACTTGCTACATCACGTCCGAGGTCATGATCAGTTGATATGCTTTCACCCGAATCGGCTTGGGCCTCTCTTTTCGGCTAAGGGCATCAGCCACCACGTTGGCCTTGCCCGGATGTTAATGGATCTCACAATCATAGTCCTTTATAAGCTCCAACCATCGTCTCTGTCACATGTTTAGATCTTTTTGCTTGAAGAAGTACTTCAAGCTCTTGTGGTCAGTGAAAATGGTGCACTTTGTCCCGTAAAGGTAGTGCCTCTAAATCTTTAGTGCAAAGTCCACGGCTGCTAGCTCCAAGTCATGAGTAGGATAATTGACCTCATAAACCTTCAACTGTCGGGATGTGTAGGCTATAACCTTCCCCCTCTGCATCAACACGCACCCTAAACCCGAGTAGGAAGTATCAATAAACCACCAGATCTTCACTTCCATCGGGTAATGAAAGAACAGGAGCTTGACTCAACCTTGCCTTTAACTCCTCGAATGCTTTCTCTTGGGCTTGACCCCAGATAAACTTTACATCCTTTCGGGTCAACTTGGTTAGTGGAGAAGCGATCTTGGAAAAGTCCTGAATGAACCTTCGATAATAATCCTGCCAACCCCAAGAAACTACGAATCTCGAAGGGCGTCTTTGGAGACTTCCATTGCATCACTGCCTCCACCTTTGCCGGGTCCACCATGATTCCCTCGGGATTTACCACATGACCTAAGAATTGAACTTCGTGCAACCAGAACGCGCACTAGGAGAATTTGGCATACAACTTCTTCTTATTGTCTCCAACACCTCCCGAATGTGACCGGCATGCTCTTCCTCGCTCTTCGAGTAGATCAGAATATCATCAATGAACACAATCGTTGATCTATCCAACATCGGCCGACACACTCGATTCATCAAATCCATAAAGGCAGCTGGCGTGTTAGTTAGACCAAAAGACATAACGAGGAACTCGTAGTGTCCATAACGCGTACGGAAAGTTGTCTTAGGAATGTTTTGTTCCTTCACCTTCATTTGATGATAGCTAGACCGTAGGTCTATTCTTGAGAACCAACTGGCACCTTGGAGCTGGCTAAACAAGTCATCAATCTTTGGTAACGGGTACCGATTATTTACCGTCAACTTGTCAGCTCTCGGTAGTCGATACACATTCGCATACTTCCGTCCTTTTTCTTTACAAACAATACCGGAGCACCCCACGGGGAAATACTCGGTCGATGAATCCCTTATCCATCAACTCCTGCAATTGGCTCATGAGTTCCTTCATCTCAGTCGGAGCTAATCAATACGGTGCTTTGGCAACGGGTTGAGCACCGGGTATCAAATCAATTTGGAACTCAATCTCATGATCCGGTGGCATGCCGGGTAAGTCTTCCGGGAATACGTCCGGAAAGTCGCTCAACCACTGTTACCTCAGATAATTGCGGTACCGATGCATCCACATCTTTTATGTATGCCAAGTAGGCACTACATCCACGTTTCATGCACTTTCCCGCCACCGCCATCGAAATCACCTTCGGGATCATAGTAACGTGATCTCCCCAAATCATAATCAAACTCCCATCGGGCGCAACTAATTGAATCATCTTCTTGCGACATACGATGTTTGCTTCATAGGTTGCTAACCAGTCCATCCCTAGTACTACATCAAATCCACCTAGGGGCATCAAGTGAAACCTAGCAGCAAACCTATGACCTTCTATTTCTATAGCACGGTCCTCTATCACATCAGTAGTTCTAGTGGACTTACCAATAGTGGTTTCTACATCGAATGGTTCACCGACATTTCTACTACTAATAGACAACTTAGCACAGAAAGTAGTGGAAATAAAACTCCTACTAGCACCGGAATCAAACAATACAAAGGCACAAATTTGGTTTACTAGAAACATATCTAACACGACATCGGGATCAGCTCTGGCTTCCTCCCGGGTCATTGTGTAAGCTCTAGCACCTACCCTTTGCCCTCCTTCCTTCGACTTCTTCTTTGCTCTAGAGCTTTCCGCCCTCGGCTTCTTGCAGTCTTTGGTCATGTGGCCCTCTCCGCCACAGTTATAGCACTTCAGCACCCTACAGTCTTTAGCAATGTGGCCAGGTTTGCCACATCTGAAGCATACATTCATTCCCATTCTGCACTCACCGGTATGCTCCCTTCCACAACTACCACACTTATTCCGTCCTGATTTTGACGACACCCCACGGTCGTACACCTTCATCTTCTTGTTGTTTGGAGTGAAATCACCACGTCCAAACCTCTTCCTATTCCAGTTCTTACCATCCCCACTCATCTTCTTCACCTCCACCACAGTTTCCTCTCGCTCATCATACAATCTACCCGCCAAATCCACCACCGATCAAAAGGTACCTGGCTGAGCAGCAATCAGGTGCCTGGGAATGTCATCCGGCAGTCCCTAGATGTACCTCTTGATCTTTCATGACACCGGCGTCACCTGATCCGGCACCAGTCTCGCCATCTCATTGAATTTAGTGGTGTACTGCTGGTGGGTCATGGTTCCCGCTTCAAGTTGCAAGAACTCCCTCTCGATTTTAAAGAGTTCCCTATGAGGACAGAATCCCTCTATCACCAATTGCTTAAACTCATTCCATCGTATTCTCCCGATGGCTCTGGCACCCTCAGCTTGGACAATATTGTCCCACCAACACAGCGCTGAATCAACGAAAGAGTGAGTCGCGAACTTCACCTTTTGGTCCTCGCGAGACTCACTGATCTCCAAAACTGTCTCCATTTCCCTCACCTAGCGGTGAGCGGCAGCAGCATTGCCATTGCCATCAAAAGTCAGGGGCTTACACCTTTGGAACGCCCCATAACTGCACCCTCTAGTCACTACCCCCACTACATCCTCCTCCTCCTCATCAGACAACACAATCTCAGGCTCTAGTTGTTCCTCCTCCCTTCTACTTCCCTTTCCCGTTGATCCCTTTCTATTCTCCTTCTCCTTCCTCTCCTCGCTTCTCACAGCCCTGATGACTTCAGTCACCACAGACGGTAAGACAGTCTGCATGACCTGGTGTACTTCATCAGCAATCGCCTCCCTAGCTGAGGCATTCAAGCTAGCATTCTCATTCTCTTCGCTCCAGCCATGAACCTCAGGGTTCTCATGGGTCATCACAGGAGCCTTAGCACTACTCCTAGTCACACGTGGACGGCCTCTGCCTCTAGGAGTCTTGGAAGATTTCTATCCAGCCATCCTCTAACACACTATAAGATTCAAACACTAACACGGTCATTCAAGGTAATAACTCAGTTTATGTCAAGTATAGTAAGTCTCTAATTACAGTGGCCAGCTGTGATTAGCCACTTACTTTACTCATCATACCCCAAGCATTTCCTATCCTGACTTAATCAGTATCTAGATCTACTAAGAGCACATAAATCAAATAGCATGCGCACATAATACCGGTTAATATTAAGAAAAGACATACTTGATGGCACGTAGCTAGTCGGGCTGACATCCCTCAATTTGTCCCATTTTCAGTTTAAGTTTAGGTTTGAAAATTTTATTTAACCCAATTCTCTTAAACTTTGGCTCTGATACCAACTTGTAAGGGCCCTTTCCCGGAGACCTCACAGTTGCTCATTCACAGCATTAAATACATTAAACATTATAAATTTGGAAGCTTAAGCAGCGGAATTATTTTACCAAAAACCATTCATTTCATTAAAACACTATTGTTGAGCAATACACAATTGTTTAACCGATTACAAAAGAATTGTTTAATTGCATTATAAAACAACAGCAATAACAAGTATGAATGGATGTCAGTCTTTCCCTGCCGAGTAGCTTCACCCTCATGCCATCCTCATCAATATTTACCTGCCAACTGAAAATGTCTAAAAATTCAGCATTGCTGAGTGAGTTCTAGTTTTAAAAGTAATAAAATATTTTCTTTAGGTATATATATGAAAATACTTTTTTATGAAAACTTCATCTCTTTATACATGAGCAAGCATTAACTATACAATCAGGTAATGCTTTTCTCTTTACTGTATGCCTTGTTTACTCTATACTCTTTTATCTTTATCTTTCACTATCTATGTGGACCAATGAGAAATACCCTAAACTATGTGCGCGGGGGAAATGGGGTTGGGCCCTCTTTTTCCCACAAAGGGCTCTACATACTGTATACAAGGCTGACCCAGACACCTAGGGTATGCTGCAAAGGTCCGCTAGTCTCAATTGACTAGCCCCGTGAGCATCTAAAGGTAGCTAACCCGCATCACAGTTGAGTTGACGACCTCATGGTCGTGTACCTCCTGTAAGCTTGCAAGACTTGTTAACGTTTTAATTAAGTTTCCCTTCTCTTCTTCATTACTATTTCACTTTATTATTAGTAATACTTTACGTTACGATTATAAGCACACCATGTAAAGTCACATACTAATGGTAATAATAATATTAATAATAATATTATTAATAATAATAATAAGGAACAATCATACAACAGTCATAATCATGCATGAAACCTATTATTAATAAACTCTAGTCAAATCTCGGTCAAAACCCTAAAAGCATAGACTCCCAAAAATTCGGAAATAAATTCTAAGTGTTAGGCGCTTTGACACTATTTGGGCGCTTCATCACTATACAGGCGCATCAGCCAACACTTAACTGCTTTGACACTTAGGCGCATGAACCATTCAGGCGCATGGACACTATTCGGGTGTATGGAAACTTAGGCGCATGGGATTATTTAGACGCATGGGTACTATTGGGGCGCATGGCCCTACACTTAGTCGTCTGACTAAATTTTCTAGGCACATGAGGGCACTATTCAAGCGCATGAGTTACACTTAAACATTTCTAAGACAATTCCAGGCGCATGAACCTTATTTAGGCGTATGAACCTTCAACCCAACATATTTCTAGGATATTTCCAAAGCCAAACATCAAGCCTAATTGTTCTAAGCTTACCAAGGTTATTCTAAGCATGAACAACTTAATAACACCTAAGGAACATCATCAATCTTGCATAATACATACGGGTATACATACATAAACATGTAAAATCGTTTAAATACATTTTTCAGCCCCAAAGAGAGTTTAAAACAAGTAAAACCGGGGTCTAGAAACTCACATGGTGCAACTTTGGGTGTATCTTTCTTCTAACCCGTATACAACTGAGTTCAAACACCTAAAAACACACCAATACACACACACACGAACACACATACAAACATATAAGCACATAAGCATATAACCGAGACAAAACCTATCATAAACACTTAAAAACCTCGAATTCTTACCTTGAATTCAATCTTCTTCTTCTTCTTTTTCTTCAACCGAGAGTTCTGCTCTCTTCCTTTCTCTCTCTCTCTCTAAAACCGAAATGAAAAAGTGATTTGAAAAGAGGGTGGGCGGCCATGCCCACCTTTACACCAACTTTTCAAAGATTTTGTCCTTTTGGACACTTTTAGTCCCTTTTACTTTAGCTTTATTGTTTTTCTTTCTTTTATTCTTCATTTCTTGTCTTTGTTTTAAAAATAACCGGGTGTTACAGATTCGCATCTCAATCATCACCAAAGTCAAGGACACAAAGGCGTAGCAGATCTTCCAAGGTTTGGATGGTTCGCTCGGTTTGACCATCAGTTTGAGGATGGTAAGTCGTGCTTAGATCCAATTGAGTACACAAGAGTTCTTGCATAGACGACCAAAAGTGCAAAGTGAAACGAGTGTCTCAATCGGATATGATGCGCAGAGGTACCCCATGACGACTTACAATTTCATCAACGTATATACGAGCCAACCTTGATGTCATGTAAGTGTCACGTATGGGTATAAAATGTGCCAACTTAGTCAATTGGTCAATGATCACCCATAGGCTATCATGTTCACGGGAGGTTCGGGGTAGCTTAGTTATGAAGTCCATGGATATCTGTTCCCACTTCCACATAGGAATCTAGGGTTGCTCAAGTAATCCACTTGGACATTGATGTTCGGCTTTAACCTTCGTACACGTGAGGCACTTAGCTACATAAGTCGCTATGTCTTTCTTCATTCTAGACCACCAATATTAACCACATAGGTCCATGTACATCTTATCAGAGCCATGATGAATAGAATAACGAGTTTGATGAGCTTCGTTCATGATAAAGGTACGAAGATTATCACGATTTGGAACCCAAATTCAATTCGTGAAATACATCAACCTATTAGGTTTCGTTTCCAATTGAGCTAAATGGTTATGTTCCAGTTCATCCTTCATTCTCCCTTCTTACCGCTTGTTGAGCCTCTAGTATACTAGACTCGATGTCACTATCTATTCTCAAGTTCTGTAGTAGTATGGTAGTCTCGTTGACATCTAGTCGGATCTCAGTATCAAACTCTCCCAAAGTGTCAAACCATTGACGTCGATCGCTAATTTCTTGGAATGAGATCATCTTGTTGTGAATCTTTCGGCTTAGTGCATCGACTACAACATTTGCCTTACCAGGATGGTAACGAATGTCACAGTCGTAATCACTAATCAACTCCAGCCATTGAGTTATTTTTTACTAAAAACGTGTTGAAGGCTTTTGTGATCATTGTAGACTACTCATTGTGTACCATAAAGGTAATGTCTCCAAATCTTCAACGCAAAAACAACAGCACCAAGCTCGAGATCGTGTATTGTGTAATTCACCTTGTGGACCTTCAATTGTCTTGATGCATAAGTTATGACGTTCTCTCGTTGCATGAGAACACAACCAATGCCTTGTTTAGATGCATCACAATACAAAGTGAAATCGTTGTAGTAACATCCGTCGAATTTGAAAATCATGAAATCAAACCCGAACTCACTTTGAACTTTCATACGATGGAAATTATAATATTTACAAATTTTATTATTTATTTTATTGAATCAAACACGTTAAATGTGCAATTTAAGCAATATTGAAATTTTTTATTCATTTTATCATTTAAACAAAGAATAATAATTTATTTATTTTATAAATAAATATTTTTCATAAAAATATAAATATTTATTTATTATTTTACAATAAATAACTAAATAGAAAAGACTTATTAAAACTTATAAAGTTATAAAATAAATTTTAATAAACTTATAAAGTTTTATTAGTAATTATGAATTAAAATTATTGAAAATAAAATAATCAAATTATAAAGTTACAAGTCTTATAAAAGTTAGAAAGATTTTATAAGAAAATAAGTGTATTATATTAAAATAAAGGTTTTAATAAATTAAAAGTTTAAATTGTAATTATTCTTTTATCTATTTTTTATTTAATCTTATATTTATTTCAAAAGCATAACCACCTTTTAAAAGACTTATAACTCACCATTAACATCATTCATAACCTACTCCTAACCTCAACTATAAAAGCAAGCCTTATGCCTCATTTTTCATTTGCTTATTCTCTAAAAATCTCACTCTCATATCTTTCTTTCATCTATTGGGTAAATGAAATTTCAAGAATTCCTAATACTAATGTAATCTTTTATTACTTTTATATTATACATTTCAATCATCTTAATATCCAATTGTTCTCATGACTTTATGTTCTTACTATTATTCTTTCTTCTACCAAATCTTATTTTATTATAATCATTATAATTTGATCATTATCATTTTAATAATCACTAACCTTATAATAATCACTAACATTCCTAAATTAAGCTAACAACACACTAACATAAACAAAGAATCCCGTTTGCATATGGACGGCTATGCCGCCGCATTTGGTTATTCCACAAGATTATTGTTCTAAATGATGGCTATGCCAAGTTTTAGAATATTTTATAACTCAAAGGAAGACTAATATACCATATATTGACATAATAAAATATTCTAACTCGTTTCATGCTTTAACGATTTTAAAAGTGCACATAAGTGCCTTACTACAATTCTGGCAGAATATAATCTTACTTCAACCGACCATAACTTGATCATAACAAACTAAATTTAAGTAAAATCAGACTCCAATGTTAAGTTCATTGAATTAAATTTTTAACTACAATTTATACGTCTTCAAACTCAATCGGACGACTCAACAATAGCCTTCACAAGATAAGTGCGTATTTCAAAATCTTTTGTCTTGTGCTGCTTTTTGGACATATTTAAAGATCTTTTCATAAAATTGTTTCTGAATGAAAGTTTTCCTGAAGACTTTGAACTAGTCAAGTATAAATTTTTATAATTTTGTGAAACCGTTTTCTATTTTTAAAACTTATTCAAACACATACCAAACATTCTGTCCAGAATCTAAAATTAATGCAATAATCCTTTTTCAATCTACCTTTCGGTTTTTAGCATTCTCTAAATGTCCTAACTTCTTGTAATGAATTTTGACCTCAAGTTATTATTTTTTTATCATTTAGGACATCACCTTTGACTCTTGACATTCAAGCTTTCTTATGTACTCTACAATCATCACTATACTTGTGAGTCTTCCATGTGAGTTCTTCATGCCCCTTTTTACTTTATTTCACACCTTTTGGGGTGAAACATGTTAACCTTATAAACTTATACTTGTAAACATCTTGATACTTGTAAATGCACATGCAATTCATCTTTACCTTTTTGTCATGGTTATTTGGGTTATTGTAAGTCTTATATGAGATACATATTTTGTTTACTATCATTAACTATTGCTAGCATTGTGACGTCTTAGATCTTTGGGCCTGAAAAGCCTATTTGATGCTAAACCAGGTACACTTAGCCAATCTTATAAACTTGTAATCAAGTCGAGGTTTGGTTGTAACTATATGTGTTCTATAAACTT
>BJCM01116106.1:0-10116 GCA_018326385.1 Flaveria bidentis | reverse complement strand
TAGTGTTTTAGGTTGAGGGATAATTAGTTGAGGTGGTTGTGGTGATGAGGTAGGTATGATGGTTGGTGTGGGTTCAGGGGTGTAAGGTTCGGAAGTGGGTTCTGTTTTAATTAGGAAAGGAAATGGGAAAGGCTCAGGTTGAGGTTGGGGTTGAGTTTTGGTTGTAGGTTGGGGTTGAGGTGTTGGTTTGAATATCATCCCATGTCCCCTTTTGTAAATCTCTTTCCTTTTTCCCAAGCAAATGCCAGCCTTGTTGTCACTGACACGTCGCGTGAGTGTATTTTCAGACGTTGGTCCCACTTGCCTTCCAAAGAAGCCATGAGCCCAGAGATGATCCTTCATCCAGGCCTTCTCACCTATCTTTTTGGCAGCAATGACCCCAGCTTCTTCTTCCTTTATATTCTTCTCCCTCATCTTTTCTTTGTAGCTTTCTTCCTCTCTTTCTCTAGTTGCTCCTGCTCTTTGTTGAAGAGCCGTAGGATCATGTCATTGTGCTGTGGAGATAGTTCTTGAAGAGAGAAACCCCTGGAGGATAGGAAAGTTATCCTTTCCCTCCTAAGCTACAAATCAGCTTCCATATTCTTCCTTTCTCTAACTTTTCTTTTAAGTTTCTCAATCCTCTCCTCCTTATGAAGCTCATCTGCGGTCATCTTCTTCTTGCCTTTGACATCTTCTGAAGTGCTAGACTTTGGTGGTTCTTGTAAGGAGGGTTTAGATTGAGGAATGGTGGATCGAGATAATGAAGTTGTTTAAAAGCTAGGGGTCGGTAGAAAAAGTCCTCATTGTTCACCTGATATGCCAGCTCTAGAATTGCATCTGTGATGATTAGATCCTCAAGGAGAACAAGCTTTCTGCAGCTTCCATCTCAGCTTCGAAAGATTGAACTTGATATTCCGAGGCTTTGGCTTCAGCTTCGAAAGTCTAAGGGATTGAACTATCTGTCCCAACTATTTTAGTTGCTGGACCATCAATCCTCATTTCCCCTTCGAAATGAATCTCAGGTTCCATTTGGGCCTTAGGTTGACCAACTTCTTGCACAGTGGTAGAAAATGCACTTAGCCATTGAAGCTCTTTAGCTCTAAAGTATATCATAGCCACATCAGGTCAAGGCTGATCTAAAGAAGATCTCAATAGGAACTTGGAAATGATCCTGTAGAGATCTCTAAGCATCCTTGGGTCCATTAGCAAGACAATTTAAGGACGCTCAGAAAAGACCATTGTTGTAGGAGCCTGGTATCTAGCAGATAGGGAAGTTAAAGCTTGGCTCTGTGGTTCCTTTGTTCTTTGTCTCTGAACATTCTCCTCTTCTTGGTAGCATCATCTTGAGATCTAGATGAGCTAGAGGAAGAGTTCAGTGAGACCTAACTATTTACAGGCCTGACAGATCTCTCAATCTATTTCTCAACTAGTTGAGCCTTGAGATTTTCAATTTTAAGTTGCTGAGTGGCAAACCTATCCTCTAAAGTCTTAACCTTTGATTCAAGGCTTGAGACTTTAGAAAGTAGGTCTTGAATGGTGAGTGGCATACTACCCTCCTCTTCTTTTAAAGAAACACGGGGAGATGAGGTAACATACCTTGTATGTTCATCCTCACCACCTGATGTGGTTTCTTGGCACCCTAGTTTCCCTTGCCTGAGGATGTCTCTTTCAGAGTCATCAAAAGGAACAATTTTTATAGATTTAGTCTTAGAGATGGTACCACTGGCTTGAGGATCCAATGAGTTACCTTCAGTAATGGTAGCTCAATCTACATGAGTCCCTTCCACATCTATGTGACTCCCCTCAGTTGGTTTTAACTAATGTTTGCTAGAGACAAGAGGTCCCTCTAGGCTCTGTTGATGCGGTAGAGGGTGTTGTGGATCAACTTCATTGCCACGAAGAGACGTAATCTCCTTATCAGTTCTGATCAAAAGGTCAGTAAAGGATAGGGAAGTGAAGCCTACTGACCCGAGATGTTGGTCAATGTCTATTGGCATTAGGCCTTTGGTGGGCTATCCTTTTTTGGTTTCTCAGGAGACTATTGGGACTCTTAGGAAATTGAGATTGAGGAAGCTCAAATCCCATATTAACGTCAAATGTGAAGGATGGTGAAACCTCTTACTAAGTAGGAGCCCATGATTCCACTCTAGCCATTTTGGTTTGAACAGGAGGGGCAAGCTTAATCAGAGTAGACTGAGTAAGGCTTCGTTTGCATCTTTGATATGTGTGTTTGATGGGTTGAGCAAGAAGATATGGCAAAGTAAGGGTAGTTGCTGGTGTGGGTTCATCACCTGTGGGGTGAACAGGGATGTCACTAGGAGCCATTGGCTCAATTATACCTGGAAGAAGCCCAGTGTGTCTTCCAGTGAAACTGGTGGACACTCTCTTCAAGAATTTGAAGATGGTCGGCCTCATTTAAGGGACATGCAGAGTAGCTACACAGACAAGCTTACTCTAGTCCAACTCACAATTGATTATGTGCTGGATGAATCTAGGATACATAAATAATGTGTCCTTTTGAAGGTTCCCCATAAGGTTAGCTAGCACAATCCTTGAGTACTTGAAGTGGAGGCTCTTCACCAATCCATGAACTAGGCAGTCCAGTTCATATGGGATTTGATCCCATCCCCCAGACTTTTTAGACAGACAATGGAGAACTACATGGAGCAGGAACTTCCAGTTGTAAGAGAAGTTGAACTTGTAAACTGTAGATCTGCTCACATCTCCACCATATCCTATTTGGAGATACGTGTCATCTAGGTCTGATTTGGGGAACTGAGTAGGAGCGCCTTCATCGTGGAGCTCAGATGCTCCGGATGACTTGTTCAGTACTGATCAACTCATGGCCAGAAAGCTCGACCTAATAACCCTAACTCTTTTTAGGATTACTATCTGACCATTACCCAAAAATTGTTCCATGTGATTCAAGTAAACGGTGGGGTTCACAGTTAGAGTGGTAAAGTAGGTAGATTGGGTAAGAAAGGAGATGATGTCTGAGAAGTCAATATCCTTGGTAGAGTCAAGGAAAAGGACTTGGTTATTTTGAGGGTTGAGTGCCATTGTAGGAAAGAAGATGATGAAACAAGTTTGAGTAGGGGGAATTTGGGGTGAAGGAATCGTTGGACAGTAAATTTGGTAAAAAGATTACAGTGAAGAGTCAGGATTATTTAAAAAGGTGGAATGGCGGTGTTAGGGGTGGATAAGGTGAAAAGATGGTTTGGGGTAAGATATGACAGTGACAGTGGCGGTAAGATAAAAAAGCATTTAAAATATTTTGACATCATTATTAAAATCTTTGCTTTTTACTGTGTGGGGCCCAAAGGTTTCCGTTACACTGTAGGGTCGTCTTCAATCATAAGGGATTTCCGAAGGTAATCTTCTTCTAAAGCCTATTATACTTCCGAAGGTAAATTTCTTACTTCCGATAGTGGAATGTGCATTCATAATGGAGAGTTTTATATGCTTCGGACGTAGATCTGATATACCGTCAATCACTTCTTTCCGAGACTAAAAACTCTTCCGAGAAGATTTCCTTTGGAGAAATTTAGCATCAGAAGATATGAAATGAATCTTCTGAAGGTTAATTTCTCTTCAAAAAAACTATACTTAGAAATTTAATCTATTGTAATAGGGCTTAGATTGATATGACAAAAGACATTACACATTTCTAAAAGGTTTTTCAAATGAGATAGACTAATCAATGTTTATCATCCCAATGGTTGTAATAAGATACTTAAATCTTTGTTCATCAAAAGCTTTGGTGAACAAGTCAACATATTGTCCATTTGAGTCAACTTTCATTAGCTTAATTACATTTTTGTCATGAATATCATTAATGAAATGGTACGAGATATCAATACACTTTGTCTTTGAATGCTTCACAAGATTTTCAACAATGGAGATAGCACTAAGTTGAATCCATAGTCTTGCATCTGGTTTTGAATCCACAGCAACTAAGCACAACAACTTGCAGTAACAATGTATTCAGCTTCAGTAGTAGATGCAGAGACATAGGATTGCTTCTTGCATTGCCATGTGATGATCTTTCCACCAAGAAATTGACATCCTCCTAATGTTGATTTCTTGTTGTTGTTGTTGCAGCCACCATAGTCACTATCTGAGTAGCCATAGAGATTGAAGTTGCTATTCCTAGGATACCAAAGACCTAATTTAGGTGCTCATTTGAGGTATCTAAGGATTATCTTGATAGCAACTAGGTGAGACACCTTTGGAGCAGCCTGATATCTTGCACAAATGCATGTAGCAAACATGATATCAGGTTTACTTCCTATGAGATACATCAGAGACCCAATGATTGTCATATACTGATGTTGATCAGTATCCTTCTCCTTAGAGTCAGGACAAAGGTCATGGTTTCTGGGTATGGGTGTCTTGGTTGGCTTACAATCCTTAATATCAAATATCTCTAAGATATCAGAGACATACTTAGATTGATTGTTAAAGAACCCTCCTTTCATCTAATTCGCTTGAATTCCAATGAAAAAGTCCATTTTCCATGGAACTCATCTCAAACTTTTTATTCATAATACTCTTAAAATATTTACATATTTGGTTATTTGAAGAATCAAATATGATATGATCAACATAGACCTGAACAAGCAATATGTATTTCACAAACTTCTTTATGAAAAGAGTCTTATTAATGGTACCTCTATTGTAACCATTCTTCAAGAGAAATTGAGACAAAGTCTCATACCACAGCCTAGGTGCCTGGTGTAGCCCATAAAGAGCTTTATCTAGCTTGCACACATAGTTGGGGTGTTGTAGGTTTTCAAATCCTAGAGGTTGGCACACATATACTTCCCTATCTATATTTCAATATAGAAAGGCACATTTGACATCAAGGTGATAGACAGTAAAATTCTTGGATGCAACATCAACAAGGAAGATTCTAACTGCCTCAAGTCTTGCAACAGGTGCTAAGACATCAGTATAATCAATTTCTTCCTCTTGGGTGTATCCTTGAACAACCAGTCTAGCTTTTTAATTTACATGACACATTCGTTTATGCCATAGTGTTGACTCATCAACATCAACTTTCGAAAGAAAGCATGATACTTCTCCTAGTGGGGAAGCATAGTTCATATCCAGCTTGTACATATCCCCTTTCCTGGGAGAACTAAGAAGCACCAATCTCGGAGGAATAGTCATCTCAGGTTTGAGGATAATGCACTCATGTTCTGTGAAAAGCATTTGGTGCTTTTGATCACAAAATTGAGAAACACTTAAAAGATTGTGTTCTTGCTATTTGACAAAGTGTACTTTCTCAACCTTTAACTTGTGGTTGGAAACACTCCCTCTGCCAGAAATGTATCCTCTAGCTTCACCTCTAAACTGAACAGGACCTCCATCAAAATGTTGAAATTGTTGATAGAGAGATCTGTTCCAGTCATGTGCATGGAGCATCCACTATCTACAATCCACATAGTATTGTTCTTGTCATAAGGATGTCCCTGCACATATGGTGAAAAAGTTAGTTTTTATTGGAAACCCAAGCCTTGTTGGTCATGGACTCTTCCAATGAGGAATTTATTGAACCAAAACTTATGCATGTGAGTTCAATAGGTGTTTATGAAAAGAAGGCTTGGGCTATAGCATCTTCTTTGATCTTCCATTCCATCCCTTGGTTGATCATAGAGGATGAGCTTATTGAAGCTTGAGCAACATGGCATTCTTCCGAAGCTACTTTCTTCTCAGAAGAAACCTTCACCACCTTCTCTTCTGAAGCATTATTCTTCTAGGATGGTTTCAAGGGGACTCTCTTGGCTTTCTGAGTCTTCACAACTTTAGCTTTCGAAGCCATTTTCCCTTTGGAAGAAGGATTTTCTTCCAAAAGCAACCTGCTTCAGAATCAAGCTTTCGTTTTTTCATCACTTGGACCATTTGAAAGGGTCCAAATGAGAAACCTTCCTTAACTCCTTCTTTCTTGACATTATTTGTGTAATGTGTGCTAGTCAGATTGTACTAACAATCTTTGGCCATATGGTTTTGCAGGCCACACATTATGCGTGCAATGTTGATCTTCTAGGAATATGAAGGTTGTTGTTTATTGGGCTTCTTGTCTTCAACAAAAATGTTTCCCTTTCCCTTCTCATCCTTTTGATGGATTGGTATGCTTGTACTAAACACTTTTCCGGGTTTAGAAATACCCACCAGCTGGAATCCAACTGAGATGAACACACCCTTTTGCTTTGCCTCAATCTTCAGCTTTGATTCAACCACTTTCTTGGCAGTTTTTCTCACTGCCTTAGCTCAGTTTCTTTTATCTTTAACGGTAAGAGGTTGGTCATCACCGGTAAGAGGGGTAGGTTCTACCTAGATCTTCCCTGGGATGGTCTCCATACTTGCATCACTCTTTGACTCATGAGAAGGTGGTTCAGTAGATAGGACCTCTTGCTCTTCAGTACCACACCTTCTGTAGATACATGTGTACCTAGTTTATGAGCTAAATTTTAATGTCTTTCATGTCTTATACATATGTAATGAATGGTTTAAATGAAATATAATATGTGGTTGATGTTTATAATGTTTATTATTTCATAGTATTATTGTGTGTTAAAGTATAATGAACTTACTCTATAGGTTTGAGGTTGTTGTGCATGGTTCTTAGTCAATAATGATTGAGAAATGTGTTCAAACTTAGTTGTATGAGTCTTCATGCGAACGGACCATACTAATGGACCATACGCATGAATACATCATGCTTATGGACCAGTCGCACGACTGAACCACGAGACTAGACCAGTCGCACGTTTGAGACATAAGATTGACTTAGTCACACGACTGAACCTTCATTCGTGCGTATGGATCAATCATATGATTCAGTCGCACGACTGAACCATGCTAATGGTTCAGTCGTACGATTGGAAACCCATAACCTATAAATACCATTTAATTCATGGAAAAACATAACAATTAAGAGAATACTTCATAATACACAAACCTTAGCCGTCTAGAACGTCCAAGGAAGCCTATCCAACTTCATGGATCATTCCTCATCGATCTCTATGCATTAATAACATTTAGTTTCAATCTTATATTGATCGGGTAATTGTTCTCACTGATTGGATCGCCAATCAAATAGGATTCTACACTATTTGATTCGGTATAAACGCAGAATCTATTAGTATTCCGTATGTAAATGATCCTAACAAGTGGTATCAGAGCTTTGGCTCTTGATTTTGCGTTTGATTCAATTAGAATTGTGTCAAAACTCACGTTTTAACTCAAAAGAGTCATCTTTTTGAGTCCACATGTGTTTTTTGACGTTTCCATGTAACAAAGTTGAAGTTTTTTGTCATACGGAAGATTAGGGTTTCTGGGTAAATCGCAATTCGCGTCAAAGTGTCAAAATTCGAAAATTTTCAAACACAACAGCCTTCAGTCGCACGAATAGCTCATTCGTATGATTGAGTCATCCACATTGTCCATTCGTACAATTGAGTCATCCGCATTGTCCATTCGTACGATTGAGTCATCCGCATTGTCCATCCGTATGATTGAGTCATCCGCATTGTCCATTCGTATGATTGAGTCATCTGCATTGTCCATCCACACGATTGACTCATCCACATTGTCCATTCGCACGACTAAATAACTACAGTCGTTTGAGTCCATTCTCCTTGTTCATTCGCATTCTTCAATCACACAAGTGATCCATACATATAGTACAAAGTTTTACAAATGGAAGATCAGTTTTATGCATTTACCACCGGGAAGGACTCATGCATCCAGAATCTTTTGCTTCTGGAGAATGAGATAGAAAACCATAACAAACCGCCGAAGCTTATAATGTTGGATGAATATCCACAATGGAAACAACGGTTTGAGATTTATTCAATGGTGTTGATCCTAATCTTTGGACATCCATTAAGGCTGGTTACACAACACCAGTCATTGCTAATGGTGTGAAGTAAACATTGGGAGGGATGAATGACATTCAAAAGATACTCTTCAATGTTGAGAAGAAAGTCTATGCCCTGCTGACTCAGTCAATCCCGAAAGACATATTTCAACAGTTTTCTAAGAACAAGCAGGCCAAAAAGTTGTGGGAGGCATTAAAGAAGAGATACGAGGGGAATGCAACGTTAAATGTGCTTAAGGCTATATCTCTCAAGAAGGAGTTTGATAACTTCTCCTCAATTGCGAATGAGAGATTGGATGACATCATCAACAGGTTTTACCATCTGATGAGTGAGCTGCACACTCATGGTGTAACGACATCTATGGAAGATAAAGTTTCAAGCTTTGCAGATGGTTTGCCTGAGAAACAGGATTCATTTGTGTCCAACTTGAGACAGAATGATATACTTGCTACATTGGAGATACACGACTTCATCTTAAAGTTAAGGGAGGAGGAACCGAGGATGAAATACAAGTCGAAGAAAGGATCCTATGTTTAGAATCCTTCACTCTACAACTCGGTTCCCAATCCAACTGGTTCAAGAGCACCACTTCAAACAACTTTTGTGTCCAGTTCCGTGGCTCCTTCTCAATCCACTTCTTTGGGAGAAGAAACACCTGAAGCCAATACAACAAAGTTGAAGACCAAGAATCTTGGTAATATCACAGTAGAGGTTGCAAAAGAGCACATGGATCTTCTAGCAGCAGTGGTTCAATCGTATGATGGTTTAGTTGCTGGGAAGATTGGAAATTGTCATCCTACAGATGAAGACTACGAGCAGGTTGATGAGAACAAGCTGGAAAGGATGGATATCATGTGGGCTCTAGCAAGTGCAGTTAGACGAGCTAAAATGTTCGTTAAGAAGACGAGTCAGAATCTTGTAGCCACAAAAGATACGACCTTTGGTTTCGACAAAACCAAAGTCACTTGCTTCAATTGTAGTGAAAAGGGGCATTTTAAACGTGAATGTATGAAGCCCAAGAAAACAGGAAATGGGTTTCTACTTTCAACCGTCAAGACAAAGACATGGTTGAAACCTGTTCTTCAATTAAAAGAGTAAAGCACCAACTGCCCTAGGTGATGAAGGACAAGACTGGTCTTTCCGATTTGTCTCTCCTGGAGAATCAAACATTGCTTGTGTAGAAGCATTGGATGATGGGTCTGCCACTGAAGGTGAGATTGCAGCAGAGCAAGCGATGTTAGATACAGAAGAAGCTATGAACATGGTTAATATTAGACTAGCTATGTATTACAATGCACTACTTTTATATGTCTACTATTAAACTGTTTATGTTTAAATAACACTCTTGAACTCACCAACCATTGTGTTGACATTTTAGTATGCTATTCTCAGGTCATTAGCCCGCTTGCCATAGGAGCACTACATGGTTTCACTTGCATTCTAAGACTCGGTTTTCAAGACATCTTTATTGTTTTAAATGATTAATATTACTCGTTGGGTTGGCACATGTTTTGCCATAGTATACATTTCTACTTCATTGGTTTTTTTACAATACGCTTCTGCAAAGTTTTAAAGTTTCTATTTTGGTTGTTTTTATTTAATTATTGCCTATAGAGTCATTCTGAGTAACTATTGACTGTGATCCTGGTTTGTTCACACGCCTCGCGGTAAAACTCCGCACGTGGATTTTGAGGGTGTGACAGATTGACTTGGTTGAGGAAGAGCTCTGAGCTTCAAGTTCAGAATCTCCAACAATAGAAGATTCTACCTCCACATTGATGGCTGATTCAACTGATTCCTCACAGGTAAGTTCTTTTGATCAACTCTTTAATAAACATGCTTGTTCTGAACGTGACAAATTTAGGGAAAGCATAGATCTAAAATTTTCTAGGTTATTAGAACACAATGATAACTTAGTAAATGACTTACAACTCTACACAGAAGCAAATCGTTTATTAAAACAAAATGAGTACAGTTTTAAAGAAAAGATAGAAATTGATGGGTTTGATAGACCAAAATCAAAGTTGTTTAACCATTTTAAACATGAAAACGCAGCGGATAAAAGCCCTAATAATATGATTCATAATCTGAAAAATTAAGGTTCTTTTCTTTGTAATAACAAACCCAAGAGCATAGGATCATTCATATTTGTTTGAACAAGCTACCAACAAGACATAACAACCAAAATAGAACAAGCAAACTACCTTTCAAGCTGCTGAAAATCGACTGTGCAGTACCCTCGAATGTAGCT
>BJCM01116037.1:0-14039 GCA_018326385.1 Flaveria bidentis | reverse complement strand
ATGAAGACATGATTGTTCCATTGGAGGACATTGAAGTAGATGAAAGGCTCAATTATGTGGAGCAACCAGTGGCAATCCTCGATCATAAAGAGAAGAGGCTGCGAAATAAAGTGGTTCCTCTTGTGCGTGTACAGTGGAAGCACAGGAAGGGATCCGAGTCTACATGGGATACTGAGGAAGAGATGAGGCAACATTATCCTCACATGTTCGAGGAATAACAGGTTTCGAGGACAACACCTATATAACGGGGGTGGACTTTTAACACCTGGTTATTTTAAAAAAAAGACAAGATATAAAGAATAAAAGAAAGAAAGGCAATTAAGTCCAAGTGGAGGGACTAAAAGTGTCCAAAAGGACAAAACTTTGTAAAGTTGGTGTAAAGGTGGGCATGGCCGCCCACCCTCACCTCACATCACCAACTTTCTTCAGTTTAGAGAGAGAGAGAGAGCAGAGAAAGCTCTTGGCTGAAGAAGAAGAGGAAGAAGAGAAGTGAATTCAAGGTAAAAATTCAAGGTTTTTATGTTTTTATGATAGGTTTTATCCTGGTTATATGCTTTTGTGCTTATGTTTTTTGTATGTGCTCGGGTGTGTGTGTTTTTGGTGTTTTTTTAGGTGTCTGAACTCATTGCAAGCGGGTTAGAAAGAAAGAAACACCCAAGTTGCATCAGGTGAGTTCTAGACCCCCGTTTTTACATGTTTTAAACTATCTTTGGGGCTGAAAATGTATTAAAATGATTTTTACAAAGTTTATGTATGATTACCCGTATGTAATGTGCATGTTGGATGTTGGTTCTTGAATGCTTGTAAGTTATTCATGTTTAGAATAGCCGCATTATTCTTAGAACGGATGGGTTTAATGATTGGGGTTGAAAACATCCTAGAAACATGTTTTACAGGAAGCTAATGCTCCTAGATAAGGCTCATACGCCTGAACAGTGATCCATGCGTCTAAACAGTAGCTCATGCGCCTAGAAATTTGCCTTAGAAATGTTTTAAGTATAGCCCATACACCTGAACAGTGGTCCATGCGCCTAGAAATGTTAGTCGGATGACTAAGTGAAGGACCATGCGCCCCAATAGTGCCCATGCGCCCAAGTGGCCCATGCGCCTAAGTGTTCATGCGCCTGAATAGTACCCATGCGCCTAGAATTGGGCTGGAATTGACTGTGTCCAGACGTCCAGGATTCCCCATGCGCCTAGGCAGTCATGCGCTTGCATAGTGCCCATGCGCCTGAAGGTCGCCCATGCGCTTAAGTGTTCCCCATGCGCCTGCATAGTGTCCATGCGCCTGCATAGTGCCCATGCGCCTAAGGACTTAGAATATTTTCTGATTTTTGGGGAAAAGTGTAATGTAAACTTTGACTTGGGGGTTTCCCCGGGGCTACGTATGTTGACTTTTGAAGTCATTTATGATGATGTTTGATGTGCCCTGTATGATGTGATGATTATATGATATGTTCCTTGTTATGGCGTATGTTTATCTTTCCATAGCTTTACGTGTTATGTTAATGAATGAACCAAAAGTATTATGTAACGTAAAGTGAAAGATAATGAAAAGAAAAAGGAACATGATGAATGAATGCATTCATTAACGAACGAATGAACGTAAGAAGTCTTGCAAGCAAATGTATGGAGGTGCACAACCAATGTAGGTGCTAGCTCAACAGTGTGCGGGTTAGCTACCCCAAAGGATTCATATTGGGGTCCAATCCTTGTGATTGACCATATGAATAAGATCCTTGCCGCTTGCCCTAGGTACTGGAGTCTGCTTCGTGCACAATGTTCGAGGTATATGGAAGACCTCAGGCCCAGTTACCCGCTTCGTGCACAATGTTCGGGGTAATGTACATGTCACTAGAAGTAATGAATGAACGAAGGTTAACGAATGTAATGGAAGATAATAATGATATTATCTGTATGTACGTACGATGTATGATCACGAACGAATGAAAAGTATAGTATGACTCTGAAATGAAATAAATAACGATTTTATCGATAGAATGTATGTTTTATTATAAAACTAGAACTCACTCAGCTAAGCTGGCTTTTATACGTTTTCAGTTGACAGGCAAACGTTGCTGAGGATGGCACGAGGCGGCTACTCAGCTCTTTTGGATGGCATTCTTTTGTTAATGTTTTGCATTGTAATGCGAATGAATGATGTTTTGAAATGAACGCTTGTATTAACTTGCAAAAACATTTGTAATGATATGAAAAGTTATCTTTCTTTATGTTTCCACTGCAATGTTTTCGTAAGGTAAATGTAAATATAATGTTTTATGTGCGATAAGGACCCAACTGTAAGTGCTCTGGGAACGGGGCCTTACAATTAGGTTTTAATCTATGTCTATTTTACTTAATATGTTTTCTCCTATTTTACAATATCTCGGTCGACTTCTGAATGCTTAGAATCACATCACGGTTGGCTATGGATTCTTCATCCAAGTAGCTTCCTTTGTAGCATCTGAAGCAACAATGTATTTAGATTTAGGAGCTTTTCAAGGCTGCTCCCTTTAGATTCAGTTACGAAACCAGATTGTAAGCGATAGTCATCTCGTTCAGTTTAAAAAGTAGCATTAGTGTTACAGGCGAGAAGTTTTATTGTAGTTAATAACCTGAGTCTAAGTGAAACCCTTTGCAACTAGTCATGATTTATAGGTGTGTATATTTCCACACCTGTTAGTTTTTCTCTTGAAAATTCATTTGCTCCCTACTTCCCGAGAGCCAGGGGTAGCTTAACCAAGTCTAAAACTTAATTAACACTCATAGATTGTATCTCGGCATGCATGGTTTCTAGCTATTCCCGAATTCAAGAACTGAGATAGCAGATTTGAATTTAATAGATTCATCGTTAGTCTCAGCAACTATTAGGACTTCAATACCCTCAAGATATACAAGGTATCTATCATGTTCAATGCAAATCATGATATATATATGAACACTTATGTTTATGTTTGATTCATCAACAACAACTTCTTGTTGTTCAAAAGTTTTGACTTCATCAACATTTATTATGGTTCTCGAATTTCTTCAAGATTTACAATATTATATCTAGCTCCTTGATCAATAAATTCTTTCTCAAGAAAGTGCTCCTTCCTTTTGATGGAAATAACATTTGCATCAGGGTGATAGCAATATTATCCAATTCTTTTATAGTATCTAACAAAAACATCCTTTTTGCATTTGATAATCTCGCTTGTCATTAGAATCGCTAGTGTCATATGCATCACATTCCATACTCTAAGGTACAATTTTTTTTTATACCCACGCCATATCTCATATGGGGTTTTATTTACCTACGTAGTCAATGCTAGATTAACAAGACGAGTGGTAGCCATAAGAGCATAACTCCAAAAAGGAGTTAGGTAAGTTAGTTCTACACATTATCAATCAAACCATATTAAGTAGGGTTTGATTTTTCCTCTTGCTCACACCATTAAGTTGTGGTGTGTGAGGTGGAGTGAGTTGTGAAACTATTTCATGCTCTTTTAGATGATCAGTGAATTCTAAACTAGGTAGTTGCCACCTTGATCTAAATATAACATGTTAATTGTTTATTGAGTTTGTTTTCTACTTCATTTTGAAATTCTTTGAACTTTTCAAAGGTTTCATGCTGTGCTTCATAAGATACACATATGCATACCGACTATAATATTAAGTGAATGTAACAAATTATCTTTCATGATTCTTAGACATGGTTCTGAAATGGCCACATACATCTAAGCCTGTTTTTCCTAGCAGATCCTTTGCTCTTTCACCAACATGGGTGAATGGATACTTAGTGAGTTTGCCAACTAAGCAAAATTCATATTAATCAAACGAGTCTTGTTTTATTGGATTATAGAATCCTTTTGGATTGGAGCGTTTTCAAGTGGGCATTGCTTCTATGTCCAAATCTATAATGCCATAAAGATGTATTATTAATGCCAAATTTGATACATTTAGGAATACTATATATGTTATAATATGATTGAACATCTATCTCATAAAATACTATTTCAATAACAAAAGACACCATTAAAGTAGGCAAAAATAGCAATATCATTAAAAATGTACTTAAAATCTTGTTCAAAAAATAAAGAAACTAAAATAACGATTCTGGTGCAAGTAATAAATTATTCAAAATAACTACAAGTTCAGGAGGACATGTAAGATGATATATTCTAATGGTAAGAGCTGATATTCTCTTCGTATCACTAACAATAAGATCCATATAATCTTCTTCGGCTTCTTCTAGTATTTAGGCTCCTAGAATACATTAATGGTGTGGTAACCACATCTAGTATCAAATACCCTGTGTTGCTAAAATAGTAAAAATCTCAATAACATAAATAAGAATACCTAAAGAAGTGCCTTCACTATTAGCCTTCTTTATCATCAACTTGGCTAGATGTTCGAGGCAGTTGCATTTCTAGGGCCCCATCTTGTTGCATTCAAAGCATTATGCATCTTAGATTGGGGTAGTTTGTATTTAGCAACTTGCTGGTTATTGGTGGTGGCAAGTTTATCAGCAATAACAACTTTCTTCTTATAACCTCTTTTTTAGGATTGGGCTTCTTAACACTAGCATATCTGACTGTTAACATTTAAAGCTTTACTTGATATATTTTGCTTAGCTTTCTTGATAATACCATGCAACTCAAGCATAACTATAACATCACTAAAATTTAAGGTATTAGTTAAGTTTCTCAATATGTGATTTACTTGAGTGATGTACTTTAAGTGCTTAGTTTAAGATTTAAACTAGGCTAAATTTAGGCTATGATGCGTAAATTAGTAAATAACATAATTGGATCACTCCATCAATTCCTGGCATTCATAATTTTGAAATATGAACTTAACAAAACATAGTGTTGGACCTTAAAAGGATCATGCATGCTAATTCAAGAAATGAGGTTAGTTGTTTTGTTTTGGAATTCTTTTAAGTATTAATAATTGATGTCGATGACATGTACAATAGTTGATGCATATAAAGTAATGCTCGAAAGAAGACTAGTGTTAATTCTCGATGTGTATGAGTCATTGACTTAATATGGATGCAACACTTAATATGGATAAACTATAAAGCCAATGCAGATAAGGACTTGGTCGTCCGCATTAGTCAATGTAGATGTTCCAAAGTCCATAAGGGTTAAGAAATCAAATGAATGCTGATAAGAAATGTTCATCCACATCAGTAATATGGTTGAACACATTATGAATGTAGATATACAAATGGTCAAAGTGAATTCAATTTTGTACTAGTTTGACTTGTAATCTTTTATGATGTAGTTGAATGTGTCAGGGTAGTTTAGTCAAATATACATATCATATATCAGGACTATAAATAGAATGTTAGGATTCATATGATGTAAACCCGACAACCTAATTTCCCACTTTATATAATTTGATCATCAATATATACAAAGAGCATTTTATGAGTATTTGATCATCAATCTACATACTATATGTCAAGCCTATAAATATAATGTTAGGATTCATTATTTCTTCCATAATGATTCTATAGCAATCTTAGTATATTTGATCCATAAATGAAATCCAATCACATAGTTGACTTATGTAAGATTTAATGCTACAGTGAAAACTATAAAATAAACTAGGTATTAGTGTACTTAAACTTAAAGTCCACAATAAAATTAATACACCAAAAATCCTACACAAGTCAAAATAACTAAAGTGAAATGATTAATAATGAAAACAATAATCATATTCACCCACCCTTTCATCTTAGAGAAGAATTAATTACAAGAAAGCCTTGTAATTTGACAAATTAACATTTAGTTTAAAAACACACATTATAGATGTAAAACAAAAATAAAATCTAAATACAATAAGATCAAATTAACTAAACATACATGTACCATTTTTTGTATGTATTATGCTAAGGAAAATTAAAACCCGAACCAAACCAAACCAAACCAAACCAAACCAAACCACTTTCTCCAGGCCAATATGTCACCCACACACCCACTAACCGGCCGCTCCCTAGCACTAAGATCCAACCTATCAATCTGCAACAATGTTGTCTATAGACAACCTTATGATTGTATTATTATATTTGCCTTTGTCCCAATAACCCTAATAACCATAAGTCTTTAACCAATATAAAGAGAGCTTGAATCCTAGCTCATTTGCACCACCCCAAAATCAACCCAACTCTCTCTTGTGCTCTCTTGTTCGACCGAAGCAAGGGAAGGGTGAACAAAGGTCTGGTTTTGTAAGCTCAAGCTTTAGTACACCTTCATTTGATCACACCTCTAGCTAACTACTAACACCCACACTTATTTTATACTTATTAGTAAGATTACTAAGTGTTCTTAAGTCCCAAGCTGGTTTTGTTTCAAGAAAACACCCAACACATTGAAAACTCAAAACCCAAATAATAATTGTTTTGGGTCAGTAAAAAAGGCCCAACGTGCTGCTGTTTAAGGCCCAGTCGAGGCCTAATGAACCTCGAGAGTATAACAACAAACCCAATTTATGTTAATGTTGGATCCATAGGTTATAAAATGAACCAATACTTGATTAATTAACCAAAGAACAATCTTAATAGGCTATGTTTGAGGACCAATATCAAGGCATCGATAGGCATATTCCATGGCTAGTGATGGCCCAACCATCAAGGCCTAAATTCATATAAAACCGGTTTTAAGAGAAATAAAATTTGAATTCATGTCGTGTATGTATTATGAAGTTCTAAGCCCAACGAAAAATAAATTATTATAGGCATATGACCCATATAGGCCCAAAGCCCACGTCCCATTAAAGCTAGATCCAATTCAATATGCTATCTTTATAAAATTACACAACCAAGTTGATCAAGGTATGTTTAACACACCTATGATCAAATCATGACTCAAAACAAATCAAGAACTTAAAAATCTACTAACTGACCACAAGCCCGATGACTTGGCCCATATGGCCCAAACACGAAGCCTACTCATAATTCGTTAGATCTAGTTTAACCTTACTATTCATTTAAAAGTAAAATATTAATGATAAATGTTAAAATGAAACATGACTTAAAAATAATTCTTTTTAGAAAATGTATATATTATCCGGTTTGATGCATACCTCAACGACATAAAGAAGCGAGCTTTAACATTATTACACTTTACAAGTTGGCTTACCAAGAAAATATTATTTTAACAAAATAAATTTAGAATAATGGTAACCCTAATTCACTAAGACCTAATACTTTCAAAATAACTATATATATACTTAGTGTGTGTGTGTATATATTATACGTATACAAAAACTGTTGGGTTTGTTACAAGTTTATCAAAGATTGTTTAACCAGTTAAACAAAAACGCAGCGGATATATGAACATATATATTATGTTTAAATTCTGAAAATTAACCATTTTATTAGTCAAGATTACAAACCCAAGAACAAGGATCATTTATATGTGAAAAGAGATGCTATCAAACATAAACAACCATAGGGTGTTCTTAGAATACAACCTTTCTAAGAACAAGAAGATGAGATGGATGTAAGATGAAGGAGATGATGTTCTTGAATGAAAGCCTCCAAAGAAGAAGACCTCAAGCTTGTATACCCACAAGCTCTTGCCAAACACCTAACTTGTTAGGGAGTGGAACACCACATCTCTTCTCCTTCTTGCAAATCCGAAAATCAGCCAAGAGAAGCTTCAAAATCAGCCAAGGAACTTGAAATTTTCAGCCAAGAGAAGGGATAAGAGAGAGATTTTGCATGTGTGTGAGAGAGAGTGTGTTAGGGATGGAGTGCAAGAGAGTTAAAGTCTTGTATTAAACCAAGACAAAAGGAATCCCAAGACCACCAAGGGGGCGGCCGAAAATGGGTTTCCCCCCATTTTAATTTTATAAAATTTTACACTCTTTAAAACATAAGTTTATAAAATTAAAACTCTTTTAATTTTATAACTTGAACACACTTTTATTTGTTATTATTTAACTTACTTAAATAATGAAACAAATAATTTCTCATGAACAAATTATCCATATAATGTTGTTCTATTTCAAAAGCAATGTTTTAGAAAACCCATTTTATAAATTGGTGTCAATATGTATTTGTTTGATCTTATCAACAAATAAATATTTATTGGTGTTTGTTTAGCTTGTTTTGGGTATGACCCGACTTGGATCATAACGTACTAACCACATCAATCTTGTATGTGTCTTGGGCATACAAGATTCAACATTCTCCCACTTACACAAGATTCATAGAAAATTGATGCAAGCAGTAAATACCGCCTAACAACGGTTTACTACCCTTAATACGTATGACTAAGTGCCATTCAATAACATCATCCTCTTCAAGTACCTTATTCGAAATGTTTTAGGTGAATCAATCATCTATCCTTTTGTCACAGATGTCATGTTAAACCCTAGAGACACAGAGTGATCATTCTCCATTGATTTAAGTTTATCAGGCCTTAGACATCTTACTCTTAACGAATAAGGGGGACAAATCCCGTCTTGACTACATACGTCTCTCACAATCACCTTGTATTATACCTGAACTCAGCCTTATGTACTGCCATGTTTCAAAACAGCGAAGAACTAAGACAAAGTATAATATTTCGTAAATATCAAGACCCAATATGTATGTTAGGTCAGAGGATACTAAATGATGTTCACCTTTACTCAAAATTACTTATGATCAATCAGGAAGATTCCATGTAGTAATATTTGAGATGCGGGTCAATCTAATATTTATAGCCCATAAATATCTATGAACCTTGGCAGCTATCCTTGCTCTATATTCATCCATGCGAATATCTACCAATCCAAGTTCATAATAGTCTTACCCTGGTACTTGTTCCCACAAGTATGAACGACTACGGACGTTCTGAGTAAATGATTTACTCATGGATTTTAAACATGCGAAATAGGAATATTAGTCGAACCATTATAACCAAATAATTCATTCAAGTAATGAAGGCTTAAAATATCTAAATACAAAATTAAAGATCAAATCTAGTCACTAGAATATTGAAGTCCCAAGAAGCTTCGTAAGTGGATCCATAATGTTTTGATCCGTGTGAACTTTGCGAATACATATCTTTCCCTTTTTAACTTCATACCTTATGTAGTTGAATCTCCATTCAATGTGCCTAGTCTTTTGATGTACACGGGGTTCCTTGATTTGAGCAATCACACCTTCGTTATCACAAAAAGTTTCTAGGGGATCCTGAATGGAAGGGACCACCCCTAGATCGGCAATGAATTTCTTCAACCATGCAGCTTCTTGAGCTTCTAATGAAGCGGCGATGTATTCTGACTCTGTAGTTGATAATGCCACCACATCTTGCTTAGAGCTCTTCCAAGAGACTACTTCTTCATTCAAGATGAAAATGTATCCCGATTGTGATCGTGAATCATTCTGATCAGTTTGGAAACTCGCATCCGTGTAACCTTTTACCACGAGTTCCTCCTCACCAGATCCATAGATTAGGAACATATCTTTAGTCCTCCTTAGGTACTTAAGTATGTTCTTAACAGCCATCCAATGACTATTTCCAGGATTTTGCTGGTATCGGCTTGTCATGCTCAAAGCGCATGACACGTCCGGCCTAGTGCATATCATTGCATACATGATGATTCCTATAGCAGACGCATATAGGATTTCCTTCATCTTGTCTTGCTCATCCTTTGAGCATGGACATTGAGTCGTATTCAATATTGTTTCTCTTTGAATAGGTACGGTACCTTTCTTAGAGTTTTCCATCTTGAACCTTTTCAAGATCTTATCAATGTATGCACTTTGATTTAAACCTATCAACCACCTTGATCTATCCCTATAGATCTTTATTCCCAAAATATAGGCGGCTTCACCAAGATTCTTAATGGAAAAACAACTTCCAAGCCAAGTTTTTACACCTTCCAAGGTTGGAATGCCATTTCTAAATAGTAGGATGTCATCGACATACAATACTAGGAAAGTGATGATGCTCCCACTAGCTTTCTTGTACACACATGCTTCATCAGCATTTTTTATGAACCCAAAGTTGATTACTTCTTCATCAAAACAATGATTCTAACTTCTTGATGCTTGCTTCAATCTATAGATTGATTTCTTTAACTTGCATACTTTGTTAGGATGTTTTGGATCGACAAAACTGTAAGGCCCCGTTCCCGGGATGCTCACAGCTGGTCAATCATTGCACATAAAACATATATTTACATTTAACTTTCATAAAACATTGCAAGGGAACATTAAAATAACTTTTCATTTCATTATAAATACTTTTGCAAGTTAATACAATCGTTCATTTCAAATCATCGTTCGTTTACATTAGAATGCAAAAACTTTAAACAAAAGAATGCCATCCAAAATGCCAAGTAGCTGCCTCGCCCCATCCTCAGCAATGCTCACCTGCCAACTGGAAAATGCATAAAAAGTCAGTGTTGCTGATTGAGTTCTAGTTTTATAATAAAACATACTTTATCTTTCGTTTAAAACCATTCTTTACTTTCATTCAATCATAACAGGTTTTAAAATGTGATCACACATCATACGTACACAAAGATAATATTTATTATCTTCTTATCGTTCGTTTCGTACATTTATTATCTTTCATTACCATCTAGGTCCGGTCATGTGCTTAACCCCAATCTAAAGCACCAAACAAATTATCTAGGGTTAAGCGACAAGGACCCTATACGTTTGGTCAATCACAAAGATTGAACCCCTGTGTGCTTCCTCATGGGGTATTTAACCCGCACACAGTTGAGCTGACAACCCCTCATTGGGTGTGAACCTCCATACATTTGCTTAATCATATGGATTAAGCCCCAGTGTGCATCCTCATGGGGTAGCTAACCCGCACATGGTTGAGCTAACAATCCGCATTGAGTGTTAACCTCCATACATTTGCTTGTAAGCCTTTCTTTCATTCGTTCATTCATTAATGCATGCATTCTTTCATTTCGTTCCTCTTTTCATTATCTTCCAATTTACGTTACATAATACTTTTCATTTCATTCATTAACATTCAACATAAAGCCACGGGAAAAATACATCATCATACAGGGCGTCATACATACATAACATAAACATAAACAGTCAACATCATCATACATGGCGTCATACATACATAACATACATCATACATACCATCATGCATAAGCATCAATCATACATCATAACACGCCCAACATAACACCTATGACCTCAAAAAGTCAACTTACATAGCCCCCCCGGGAATCTCCCAAGTCAAAGCCTAAATTACACTTTTCTCCAAAAAGTCAGAAATATTCTAAGTGTTCATCCGAATTTGTCTTAGTTCATCTGTATTCGTCTTAGTTCATCCGCATTTCTTTTACTTCATCCGCATTTGTTATAGTTCATCCGCATTTCTTTTACTTTATCCGCATTTGTTATAGTTCATCCGTATTTCTTTTACTTCATCCGCATTTCCCATACTTAGTCAATGCTTATCCGCATTTCCTACACTTAGTCAATGTTCATCCGCATTGACTTTCATCCACATTGACTTTCATCCGCATTGACTTTCATCCGCATTTGCCAACACTTAAGCAGTTTTCTCTAAAATTAGGCGTGTGAACTACTGTTTGGACGCATGAGCAGCCTAGGGCACACTATTCATCAGATTCAGTCCCCACATCTCATATTTTATGTTCTAAGCTTACTCTTACATTCTAAGCCTTAAAAGCACAACCAATACATCATCAAATCATGAACACAGTCCATAATCACACAATAACATCATCATACACACATTCAAACATACGGGTATAAAACCTAGTTTTATAAAAACATACATTCATGCATTTCCAGCCCCAAAATCAGTTAAAACATGTAAAAAGAGGGGTTCTAGAAGTCAACTTTGCAGCTCTTGAGTATGGCTTCTTCCAAACTCGTTTGCAATGAGTTAAACCGCCTAGAAACCCACTAAAAACATACACCCGAACACACACAAACACACATAAGCATACACCCGAGGATATAACCGGTTAAGAACACCATAAAACCATGAGTTATTACCTTGAATTCAAATTCTCAGCTTGTTCTTCTTCAAAACCCGAAAACTCTACACTTTCTCTCTCTAGAATCCGTAAGAAGAAAGGTGATGTGCAAGAGTGAGCGGCCATCACCTTTATTCACCAAATTTTCAAAGTTTTGTCCTTTTGACATTTTTTACCCCTTAACTTGGGTAAAATATATTTTCTTTCTTTTTCTTCACTTTATTCTTCTTTCTTTGACTTTAAAAAATAACCGGGTGTTACAAGTCCACCCCCTTATATAGGTTTCGTCCCCGAAACCTGTTATTCCTCAAAGAATTGTGGGTAATCCTGCCTCATCTCTTCTTCAGTCTCCCACGTAGACTCGGATCCCTTCCTGTGCTTCCACTGTACCCGCACAAGAGGAACCACTTTATTCCTCAGCCTCTTTTCTTTTCGATAAATGATTGCCACTGGTTGCTCCACATAATTGAGCCGTTCATCTACTTCAATATCCTTAGTGGAACAATCACATCTTCATCTGCTAGACACTTTCTTAGATGAGATACATGAAATGTCAGGTGAATTCCACTTAACTCATCTCGTAACTCTAATCTATAGGCCACCTCTCCTACTCTAGCAATGATTCGGAAAGGTCCTATGTATATTAGGCTCAACTTGCCTCGTTTTCGGAACCGAATGATACCCTTCCAAGGTGAGACTTTCAACATAACCCTGTCACCCACCTGGAACTCAATCGGTCTTCGTCGTTTATCAGCATACGACTTCTGTCTATCCTTGGTTGCCTTCATGAAGGCTTTGAACTTTTCAAGCTTCTCAGTCGTAGCCTCGATTACCTTGACGCTTCTTAACTCCTTCTGACCAATATCACCCCAACACACGGGTGTTCGGCACTCCTACCGTATAGCATCTCATAAGGGGCATACCAATACTGGCATGATAACTGTTGTTATATGAGAACTTATCTAACGATAAGTGGTCATCCCATCCTCCTCCAAAATTGATGACACATGCACGGAGCATTTCCTCCAGCGTCTGAATGGTCCTTTCCGACTGACCATCTGTCTGAGGATGATAAGCCGTGCTAATATGCGACCACGTCCCCATCGAATCGTGGAATGTTAGGACTATTTTGGTACGGAGTACTAACTGATTTACATGTATACCAAACCAAATAGTGCGGCATCCTATTTGATTGGCGATCCAATCAGTGAGAACAAAAGTATAATCGATCTAATAATGAATCAAAACGTTAAGAAGATTGCAAGATGATTAACTGCGATCTATGAACTTGGAACATGTGTTCTTGAGTCTCTGGACAGCTAGGGTACGATTATGTGCGTAGGTATTCGAATTGTTACGTTTTCCACGAATTAAGTGGTATTTATAGGTTAGGGTTTTCCATTCGTACGACTGAACCATTAGCATGGTTCAGTCGTGCGACTGAAGCATGCGGTTGATCCATCCGCATGACTAAAGATCCAGTCGTGCGACTGAGTCAATCTCATGTCACAATCGTGCGACTGATCCTGTCTCCTGGTTCAGTCGTGCGAATGGTCCATTGGCATGAAGTATTCATGCGTATGGTCCATTCTCATGAGAACTTCACACGATTTAGTTTAAACATGTTTCTCAACCATTATTGACTAAGAACTATCTAAACAACCACAAACCTATATAGTTAGTTCAATACAGAATAAACAATGAAATATTAAACATTATAAGCATCAACCACACTTGTATTTCATTTATACCAATTCAATTACATATATGTAAGACATAAAAGACATATTACATTAAGCTCCTGAACTAGGTACATATGTATCAACAAACTGCCCCTTGGACCTAGTTTACATCATTATCTAACATTCTTCATCAGCTCTTCAAATTTCTTGTACTTCTCCTCTCTTGTAACTCCTGCATGTATTTCGAATGCAAAGCAGAGTCTTATCACGTTTTGGAACTGGAGGGCTTGTACAATGTCTTGCGCGTCATAGAATAGTGGCCACTTGTATAAAGTGTAAACATTGTCAGAAGACAAGTTAGTTAGCCACATTGGGTCAAATACC
>BJCM01116030.1:0-10216 GCA_018326385.1 Flaveria bidentis | reverse complement strand
ATAACTATTATCTATGTGTACGTATGATGTATGATCGCATGAAAGAAAAGAACGGTTTTAACGAAAGAAAAGTATGTTTTATTTTATAAAACTAGAACTCACTCAGCAACACTAACTTTGATGTGTTTCCAGTTGGCAGGTAATGATTGCTGAGGATGACACGAGGTGGCTACTCAGCTCTTTTGGGATGGCATCCATTTATTTAATACTTTTGTGATGTAATGCAACAATGTATTTTGTAACTGATTAACGATGTATTATTTGGCAAATGTTTTTATAATGAAATGAGATGTCATTTTTGAATGTTTCTGCTGCAATATTTTCATGAGGCAAATGTAATTGTATGTTTTACGTGCGATGAGGATCCAACTGTGAGCATCCCAGGAACGGGGCCTTACATATGATATGGGACCGAGAGTAATAGGTTGAAGGTGAAGATGATTTGAACACCGAAAAGAAGAGGGTCAAAAGATGTGGTTGCGGATGTGGTGGTTTGGTTGTGGTGAGTTGCTATTGTGGTGGTGTGGTGGTTTCCATGCAGCCGAGGGGTTTTAAGTGGTAGATTCCCTCATCATTATGCCTAGTTTAAGGGTGGTGAGGTGGTGGTTATTTAGGTGATTAGTTGGGTTATTAGGGACAGGTGGCAAGTTTTAAGAATGGCTTAGTGTCATGATTAGTATTATAGTTGTTAATCGGGTTAATTAGTGGCTTAATGAACCGATACGAGGGTTAACGGTGTGTTTTAGTTAGTGTTTAGATGTTTTAAGATTTGTTTAGTTTTAGTATTTGACATAAGGTTTATAGATATTAACTTGATTTAGTAGGGTTTGATTAAGTTTAAGTCTTAATACATTACATATAATTAAAGCATTTGGCATTCCAAATAATTAATCACATAACCCTAAGTTTGGTAATTACAAGATTCATGAAAGAATTGCACATATGCATACTTAAATGTTCATGCACGCATGCATTTCACGTATCATCATGCAAAAGTTGAAAACATCAAGTAAGGTTAACATATGGAATTAACTTAATAATCTCTATATAAGTATACAGGTCTACATTATTTATTTAGAGTAGTTCTTAATAACATTTAATTTACCTAACCTTGACATAGGGTTGTCACAGTTTTGAGATCTGTTAGGTATTTGTTTAACTCCATTTACTATTGTGTTTTTTATTTTATTTATAAAAAATATATGGTAATTCTTTTTACATTATCCCTGAACGTGTTTTCCAGATCCGTTACTACAGGACCATTTAAGGGAGTTTTGGTCACTTACAAAACAACACACAATGATGAGAGACTATTTAGAACAAATCAATTAAGGAACTAGTAACACAAGATTGACACTTAGAACACTAGCAAATATGAGATAGAAGAAGAACAGAAACAACACAAGTGTTTGGTTTTTAAAGATGTTGTATATTGTTCTAAAGTTCTTTTACAAGTGTACAAGCATGAGTTAAGTAACAAAGAACTGAGATACTTATACTACATCCTACAGCCGGTCATACTTTAAAGGCCAGCTGGATACATGATCTAGACAATAACAAAATCAATGTAGAGTCAAAAGGTAGATTGCCTTTTGACTAGTGACTATGACATGCCATAACTCACATCCTAATATATTACAAAAAGGATAACAATACATAAAGTAGAAAGTAAAAGACTCAAGACCTCAATGTACAGTTACTAAAAGCATGAACCTTTTCACCAACTTATGAAAGTTGGTGAGTCAACAGAGTTGCAGCGGAAAGTGGTCTATCTTTATGGTAAAGTACATCAGATAGAAACATGTATTCAAAAGTCTTCGGAAGATAATCTTTCTTCATTTCTTGGCTTTGGAAGAATTTGTAATTTAAGCTTTAAAAGACTTCACTTTAAGCTTCGGAAGACGTTGGTCTTGGTTTCGGAAGATTTTGCACTTAGAGTATTTTCTAAGGTAGTGTGTAAAACTTTTGAGGCATGCTAGTCAACACTTAGTCAGCACTTTAAGCATGATAGACTTTTGGATGTTATTGAATGTTTTGAATGCATCAGCCTTATACAGAACCTTACAAACTACCCCTAGGCTGATGCTACCAAAAAAATCAAAGACTTCAGATATCAACAATCCTCATCATGATGATGACCAATCCTTTCTTCATTAGATGGTCAGGATCACTCAAACTCTCATAGTGTCTTAACATCTCAAAAAAATCATGCAAAGTTAGATTGAACATGTCTTGCAATGTATAGACATCTTCAACAACTTGATCTTTGATAACATGCCATCTTTTTGGATTTGTAGTGAATCCAGGATAAGATGGGTCTTCTTGATACCAGAGGAGCTACTTGAATAGGAGTTATTGGAGCTTCCTCTTGTTGCATTTTCTCAGGATGTTCTGACTCATCCTAAGGTTTGAAGGTGGATGACTCTATCTTCTTCTTCTTAGGCTTTGGTTTAGAAGCCATCCTTTTCCTCCTATTTTAACTCTTTAATTGAGAAGACTGGCCTGCAACACCTTGTTGATCACCCTTGTCTTTCTCAGTTGGGTCTTCCTCTCACACAGGTTCAGAATGAGGGGGCAGAAACCTATTGTGGATTAGAAGATAAAGCTTGCTGAGACTCAGCAGGAGGTCCATGTTGTGTTGTCTTAAAATGTTCAACCTTAACCTCCACTTCTTGAGGGACCTAATTTGGTGGGCAGTGTAAGTCAACAAGTTCTCCTTTTTTGATCTTCTGCTTGATCACCCTAATGTGCTCATCCAAAATGGATAAAGACATAGGACAAAGTATCCTTCCGGAGAATCCATATAGCTTCAAAAAGCTTATCCTCCTCTACCTATCAGCAAACTTCTTTTGGCTTTTCTAGATGATGGCTCATGACTTGGCTGCTTCTTCCCCCATCTTCCTCTTTGTTGCCTTTTGTTCTTTGAGCACTTAAAGTTCAAGTTGTTTAAGATACTCAAACTCAATGTACTCAAAGGACAAGGGAAGAAGTGTAGCTGCTTGGTAGAGACATGTGGCACTCAGGTAGTTGATCATGTTTTGTCTATATGTTTCTTTGTCTACCTGAGGTTCTTGTGGAGCCATAGTCTCCTGCACAGGACTTTCCTGAGCTGGAGAGAGAGTAGGAACATATTTGTAGAATCTTTTTAATCTCTTTTCTTCCTTGATTTGAAGGAGCAACCTTGCATCCTCTGCTTCCTTCTTCTCACTTGACATTTCCATGTCAGCCAATTCATTCAATTTGTCTAAGAGGAGGGAGATAATGTTATCAATATCATAGTTCCTAGTCTATAAATAAGTAATCCTGACTATCGTTAACTTATCATCTAGAGTATTTGGTCTAGAGGCAACCCTGATTGCAGCTTCATAAAAGCCAGCAGACCTAGTAGAAGAACTTTCTTCCCTTAGATTCCTCTTCTTCTATCTCTCTCCTCCTCCTCAATCTCCTCAGGAGTTAGAATTCTTTTCCCTTTGTCACCAACAGACCTTTGTGACTTAAGGTGGTGAGAGATTTGGCCTTTATTGATTGGAGTAGCATCCATGCTCTGGCTAGAGAGAGGTTGAGATACACCTTCACCAGTAGGTGTCTTATCTAGGGAATGGATTTCTAAAGCAATTGCTGGTGTGACAAGGCTCTCAGTCTCTATCAATGGGGCTTCAGTCAAGGTTTTCCCTTTGAAGCTAATCTCAGGGTTTGCCTTAACATCCAGTTGACCAATGACATTGCCTGATTGCCTTTGTCTCCTTCTGAGGTTGAACTCCTCAGTAATCTTGTCTTAAATCCTTTGAGCCAGCTTGTCTAGATTGGCTTGGATTGACAAGTGGCATGTTGATAAGGTCAAGACCTTCATAGAAGTTCAAGGTCTGAAAATTGAAAACCCCTTGTCCTTGAACTCTTTAAAGAATGTGGGCTCTTCTGTCAGCATCATACCTCCACCTTAGAGAAAAGATATCTCAAGTTGCTGATCAGGGTCTGCCTCAACATCCAGTTGACCAATGACATTACCTGAGATTCCTAATGACTAACCTTGGAGACTAAATATATGCATGTTTTTGATAGTTTCTACACCTTTAGTCTCAGATTCCCTTCTTCTTTATCAGAAGATTCATTAGGGGATGAGATAATTGGACTAAAGTCCTTAGTCTCACCACCAACATCATGTTCTTGGCGGTTGGTTTTCCTATGCTCATTGATAACTTCAAAAGAAGTATCAATGGGCTAAGTTGACATGGTTGAGCTCTTAGTAATGTAATAACTTGTAGAAGTGAGAGCCTCTTCCATATGGACCTCCTAAACATGTTTATGGAGATCCACCTGAATGGTAGGTGGATGATGTGGGTTAGACAGGGGAAAGGTAGGAGCACTCATCTTTTCTTGAGTAGGAAAAGAGTAGAGAGATTCATGGTACTCACTAAATCCCAAGTCTTCCTAATCATAGAAGTAAAGGGTAGGAATTATTTGGTTAAGATCCAAAGGCTGGCATTGGTAACTTTCCCCTAAAGGTTGTTCACTTGAGTGTTGAGACTTAGAGTGAAGGCTTAAGGTTGTTGGACTAATGAGTTCATCAGGCTGAGCATGAGGAACTTCAGCACTGATTCTTGAAGAGATGGGAGTGGTTTGCTCCTCAGGGAAAGTGGGAGCTCCAGTGTTCACTTCCTCCTGTGTGGGTAGTAATATGGAGGCCTGCATAGACTGAATTGCTTATGCAGGGGTTCGTTTGAATCTTCTTTGGTAGGTGAGGGTGATTTGTAGTTGTTTTGGCGGTTGAGAGGTTTAAGGTGTGGGTTCAACACTAGATTGTGTTGCTACGTTGTCACCTTGAGCAATGAGCTCTAACATTTTGGGGACAAGGGTTGCTTCTACTCTAGAGAAGCCAATAGTTGCCTTCTTCAAAATTTTAAAGATGACGGGCTTCATCTGTAACTATGAGCCCAATTCACAGTTAATAATGTGTTGAACATAGGAAACATATAATACACTAAGGAGTCCAAGTTAGCAAGCAAATTTATATATACAAACTGAGAGTACCTGAACTTGACCCTTTGAACCATTCCATGCACTATAAAGGAGAGATCCTAGGAATCTGATCCCAGCCCCTATGCTTGTTGGACAAGATGTGGTTGACCATATGAAGTAAGTACTTCCACTAGGAGGAGACCTTCCCTTTCCTGAAGGTCTTGATAGAGAAATCTCCTTCATAGCCCATCTGCTGGAAGGAATGGTTAACAATTTCTTTAGGAAAGGACAATTCACCTTCCTCATCATCCAGCTGAAGGTGGGTGTTGATGATGACTAGAGTGATAAAGATTTTCCTCCCCTGCATTGTAGCAGACAATGCCTTCTCCCCTGCCATGATAACCTCTTGACAGGTCATCCAAAATTCAAGCATATGATCCTCATCAAGAATAAGATCAATGGTCAGGGTGATGAGATATTTGGATAGAGCCAGAAAACAACAAACCTATAAGAAACTATAATCTTTCTCAGAGTTTAACAGAGAAACATGATTGTGTTGCCTGTGAAGCTGCATGGAGAAATCATGGTCATTTTTGCGGTTGAGGTTGGCCATTTTAGAAAGCTTAGAGGTAAAAAAGTGAAAACAAAGGCGGTTTCTGGGTGAATTTAGGTTTAGCAAAGGTACATAGGTAGAAGAGAGTGAAGAGAGGGGGAACCATTGGGTATATATATGAAATAGATCTCAGACAAAGTTAATAAAAGAGGATAAATTTTAAAATCTGGATGTCGATCCCACCTCTGAAAAAGTGTTTTCTTTTACCCAAAAGTTAGTTTTCTTGGAAGTCGAAAATCTTCCGAAGGTGATTCTTCTTTGGAAGTTTTGATGAAAACCTTCTGAAGCCAAATTGACTTTGGAAGATATTCCTAAGAGTTTAGAAAAAAATTCTTTGAAAGAGATCAATACTTGAAAGTTTAAATAAAAACTTCCGAGAGTTAATTGCTTTCAAAAGAAATTTTTTCTTGAAAACACACAAGTATTTTGAGAAGAAGTTAAGCTTCAGAAGATATTGTGAAAATTTCTTCTGAAGGTAAATTCTCTCAAATAGTTGTTTGTTTTAAAGACTTAAATTTCTTTGAATGTAAAATGATATCTTTCGAAGTATCAAAAATTTTCAAAAATATAAGGAATTATTTCAAAAAAAAGTTTTTTGTTCTTCCAAAGTAAACAAAGATTTATGAAGATAATAGAATAAACAACTTAGGAAACATAGATTTTAGAAATAATATGATTAAGTTTTAAGAAAATCTACTTAAAGTTAATCATCCCAATAGCTTAAACAAGATACTTAAATCTATGTTCATCAAAAGCCTTTGAGAACAGATCAACATATTGTTTATTTGTGTTAACTTTGACTAGTTTGATTAGTCCTTTCTCTAAATTATCTCTAATCGAATGATACCTGATATTGATGTGTTTTGTCCTTGAGTGTTGCATAGGATTTTTTGTGGTAGAGATAACACTTTTGTTGTATATATGGATAGGAATCTCCTTAATTTGTGGATAGGATTCTTTGAGTGCTGCATAGGATTCTGAATCCAAAGCACTTGAGCATAGCAGCTTGCAGCAGTAATGTATTTAGCGTCAGCAGTTGATGCAGAGACACAGGATTGCTTCTTGCATTGCCATGAGACTATCCTTCCACCAAGGAACTAACATCTCCCTGATGTAGACTTTTCAGTCATATTGCGTCCACCATAGTCACTATCTGTATATGCATACAGATTGAAGTTTGAATTCTTTGGATACCAAAGGCCAAGTGTTGAGGCACCTTTGAGATATCTTAAATTCTCTTGACAGTGATTAGGTGAGACATCTTGCGATTGGATTGATATCTTACACAAATACATGTACCAAACATGATATTAGGCTTGGTAGTTGTAAGGTACATAAAAGATCCAATCATAGCCCTGTAAAGGTGTTCATCTATACACTCCCCGACAAGATCAGGCCCAAGGGAGTGGTTTCTTGCAAGTCCATCTTGTACATGTTCCCTTTCCTGGGGGCTCTGAGCAGGATATGCTCATAAGGAATGACCACCCTAGGCTTGAGAACAATGCACTCATGCTTTGTAAGGAGCATGTTATGACTCTGATCATAAAATTAAGATACACTTAGAAGATTGTATCCAAGCTCCTTGACAAAGTTTACCTTGTCAATGCTGAGCTTACCATTTGTGACCTTGCCCCTTCTAGTAATGTAACCACCAGCATCTCCTCCAAAAGCATCTGGTCCTCCATCAATCTTTTCAAACTTTTAGAGTAGTGACCTATTGCCTGTCATGTGCCTGGAATAGCCACTATCAATGATCCATATGTTTCTGTTTGTCTTTAGTTGTTCCTATACAAAAGAGATGGTTAGTTATAATTAGAAACCCAAGCCTTATTGGTCTTGGGTTCATTAAAAGAAGTTAAAGGTAATGCAATAGTAATAGATCCTATAGTCATGTTTTAAGGATCTTTTGTTGATATGGAGAACTTTCAGTCACTTGGTCTTTCTTTGTCTTCCACACCACCTATGGAAGCTTAGACTTGACCTTCAATACTTTGGAAGTTTTGTTGACTTTGGAAATTTTCATGACTGAACCTTCAGAAGATTGTGCTAAAATATAACACCCGGTTATTTATTTATTTTGAAGCCGACGAATGAAGAAAAAGAAATAAAGTCCTAAGTCGAGGGACCAAACTCGCCAACGAAAGAAAGTTGGGTGAGTGGGGGTATATAAAGGGAGAGGGCAGCCCTTACCCTCTCCCCACACTCATATTTTCAGCCAAAAGAAAAAGGAGAAGAGAGAAAGAAGAGAAAAAGGGGAAAAGTTGGTTCGGGTTGATTCGAGTGAGCAAAATCGTTAAGAAGCGAGTCAAATCGAAGCTCTTCTAGTTGTGGTTGTTTGTGTGAGCTCTAGGACCCCTCCATTACACATTTTTGAATGATTTTGGGCTGGAACACATCTGAAAATCGGGTATTTGAGTGTGTATGTGTTTGACCCGTTTGTTTATGTGTATGTGTGTGTATGATTCGTTTGAGCCTTGCTTGTGAGCTTGTGTGTGCTAGAATGGTGTTGTGGTATGCATTCCTAAGGTTTAAGATGGTTGATTTGGGTTTAGAATGGGTTTGGATGAGCTTTGGGGTTGAAAATGGCAGATTTGGTTCGGGATGAACTACATTCTGCACCAGCTAGGGCTAGGCGACCGAATGAAGGCCATACGGCCGAATGAGGTGCGATTGGGGTTTATTCGCATGATTGAGAGTTCATTCGCATGATTGAGAGTTCATTTGCACGATTGGGGCCAGTCGCACGGGGAGTCAGGCGACCGAGGGCCCAGTCGCATAACTGCTCATCCGCATTAGCTTCATCCGCATGAGATCCATTCGCACGATTGGGTGTTCATTCGCATAGATGTTCATCCGCATTGGTTCAATCTCCTGATGTTCAGTCGCATGGAGGCCATGCGACTGAAGGGTGTCCATACGCCCAAACAGGGTTGTTGCACTCGAGGAAAAGTGTAGTTTAACTCCTGACTTTCGGGGGAAAGTGCAGATGTAAGTTTTGACGTAAAGGTTCCTGTAAGTTCATGTAAGATGACGGTTGAGGCCTTAGAGAGCATGTTGGGCATGATGATGATGATTTTGCATGATTATGCATGTTATGTATGTATGATGTTGCCCTGTATAATGAGGATGATGACTGTGTTTGTGATGTTCCTTATTATGATGTATGTTTATCTTTCCTGTGGCTTTACGTGTTATGTTAATGAATGAAATGAAAGTAGTATGTAACGTAAAGTGAAAGATAAAGAAAAGTGGAACATGAAGTAATAATGCATGCATTAATGAATGATGATAGTAATTAAAGTCTTGCAAGCACTGTATGTTGGGACACGCCATTAAAAGGTGTTAGCCCAACAGTGTGCGGGTTCGCTACCCCGGGAGGATGCACATCGGGGTCTTTCTTTGTGATTGACCATTTGTATGGAACCATTGTTGCTTGCCTTAGGTACTGTGGCCAGAGGTGCTGGGCACCGTGAATGAAGGTCTATTATAGGCTTAGGTCCAGTACCATGAGCATGAAGGGCATAACACATGACAATGATATACCTGAACTTTACCTTGAGTACTGTGGCCAGAGGTGTTGGGCACCGTGAATGAAGGTCTATGATAGGCTTAGGCCCAGTATCATGAGCATGAAGGGTAAAGTTCATGGTGATGACGAAAGGAAAATATGTAATGATGAACTAATGAATGAAAGAAAGAAAGAATGAATGAACGGAAGTTAACGAATGATGATGATAATAACGATATTATCTATGTGTACGTATATTGTATGATCGCATGAAAGTAAAGATCGGTTTTAACAAAAGAAAAGTATGTTTTATTTTAAAAACTAGAACTCACTCAGCAACGCTGACTTTGATGTGTTTCCAGTTGGCAGATAATTATTGCAGAGGATGGCACGAGGTGGCTACTCAGCTCTTTTGGGATGACATCCATTTATATAATGCTTTTGTGATGTAATGCAATAATGTATGTTGTAACTGATTAACGATGTATTATTTTGCAAAAGCTACTATATTGAAATGAAATGTTATTTTTGAATGTTTCTGCTGCGATACTTTTGTAAGTTAAATGAAAACATATGTTTTATGCGCAATGACTTACTAGCTGTAAGCGTCCCGGGAATGGGGCCTTACAAGTTGGTATCAGAGCCAAAGTTTAAGTGAAATGGGCAAATTTTCAAAATAAACCTTAACTTAAACTGAGAATGAGACAGAAAGGGAAGGGATGTCAATCTGAGTAGCTGCGTGCCATCAGTTATTTTCTTTAATGTTAACCGGTATTTTGTGCGCATGGTATGTGGTTATGTGTTGTACGTAGATTTAAATACTGATGTAGTCAGGATAGGTAATGCTTGGGGTATGACGAGTAAAGTAAGTGGCTAATCATAACTGGCCACTATAATTAAGGACTTACTATACTTGACATAAAATGAGCTGTTCCCTTGAATGACCGTGTTGGTGTTTGAATCTTTCGGTGTGCGTGTGATTATTGGTGGTAGATCTTCGAAAGCTTCACATGGTGGAGGTCATGATGCAGAACCGCGACCCAAGAGAGGGAGACCCAGAGTTGAAAAGGTGGTTCATGAGGAACCCGAGACCCCTCATCCGGAGGGTGGGGATGAGAGTGCAAACCTAAGGGCCTCGG
>BJCM01115945.1:0-15004 GCA_018326385.1 Flaveria bidentis | reverse complement strand
AAGCAATACATTCCAAGTGAATGAACAAAAGAATCCTATCATGGATCACCTTCCAAAGTGAAGTGAAAACAATCCCAATGTGGATCATCATGAAATGGATCAAAGAAAAAGAATCCCAATGAGGATTAGTGAAATTGAGTTATCATTACTTAAGTAATCTGGTAAGAAAAGTTGTGAAAAAGTTCTACCATGCATTGTATAAGGATGGTTAATCATTCCATGCTTGTGTGTGTGAGGTACACATTAAATAATTAAATCAACCTAAAACGTGATAAAAATCATTTAGATCAAAATATCAACCTGGTATGAGTTTAAGAAGACAAACATACCTTCAATTATCAAGTTCATATACATGTGCATTTAATCATAAAGGATGCGCATGTGTAATGTAAGACTGATATGATCCCAACAAAAGATGTAATTCTCTTCATTATTAATAATCATAATAAAAAAGTTCAAAAAGTTTTTAAATCTTTAAAGTTTCTATCCAAATGTGGATATAAACTTTAGGGAGAGTAATTTAAAATTTTTGAGTAAGCATATATTTTTGTTTACTAACTTAAATTACTTTCAAAACAAAACAAAAATAATTTGGGTGTCGTTGCAAAAAGTTATAGCATTGTATCTCAGTTTATGCAGATTCTGGGAAGCATGAAAAGTCCAAGATCAGTCAAAATTGGGAAACTTGTATCACTTATGACATACAAGTCAATCCAAGCAAGAATTGACAATCTCAATAGTCACTTCATAAGAAAAATCAATCAAGGACAGTACCTCATAATATGAAAAATCAAATCAGACACATTAACTTTGATTAAGTTCAAAGCTAATGCAGGTAAGTGCATTGGTTAATGCGGGTGAAGGTAACCCATGCATATATAACCAATGCAAGTATCTCTTTAGTTCAAAGTGAAGAAGTAAATGTGGATTTTATTCTACCACATTTGATACAGTGAGCAAATACTGATTAAATTTTAACAGCCACATTTGCTACAGTTGTCAAATGCCGAGGAACTTCTTTCGTTCACATTTGCTACAGTAGACAAATGCTGATGAACATCTCTCTTTCGCATTTGCTACAGTGAAATGCTGACCAAGTGGTCAAACGCATTTGGTGCAGTTACACAAATGCTGATTGACTTTGATCTTTCGCATTTGCTATAGTGCTCAATGCTGATGATATTTGTTCTTCCACATTGGTCATAGTAAACAAATGCGGATGGCAGAAAAAACAGAAGTAACAAAACTTCCATATTTATTACAGTGTAAATGCGAATGACAAAATCACAAGTTCAACTCTTCCGCATTTACAACAGTGAACAAATACGGATAGTCAAAGTTCAAATTTTGTCTTCCGCATTTGCTACAGTTAACAAATGCAGATGACCAAAAGACTTAAAATTTAAACTTCCGTATTTGCTACAATTAACAAATGCGGATGACCAAAAGACTTAAAATTTACATTTTTCGCATTCGCTACAGTGGTGACTGCATTTGCTCTTAAACTTGTAAAATCTTTTAAAAGCCATTATTTGACTATTTAAAGGAATTTAAACGGGTCATTTAATACTTTCCAAATTTGAGAGACTTTATAGTGAGACGAGCCAAATACATAGTACACCCACTTCGATCATGTTCATCATAAACAATCAAAAATTTTCATGTGATTCTAATCAATATGTTCTTGTTATCGATTTTGAAACTACATTTGCATCGAAAACAAGGTGAAATTTCCAAAAATTTTATTAAGACCTAACTTTCGGACTATTAAACCTAAATCAAAATATGAACCAACTGATAATGAAGAACACAAAAATATGATTTATTGATGTAATATAATACACATTTTCGACTTCAATGAACATGCAAACTAACAGAAATTCTACTCATCATGAAAACCATTATATTCATGTTTGTTGTAAGAACAGAGCATGATGAAAAATTAAAATGTGTAACAAAGAAATGAAATAACATCTAATACATGGTTCAAACATAGAAATTGTGATTGTTGAACAACAAATTCACCATTAGTTGTGGCAACAATGATACAGTAATGTCAAACGTTCATCTTTTACCATTTAATGTCAAACTGATAAATGGTACACATGAGTTATCATCAAAAATTGACACACATGTCTCATATGTAGATTATATGGCAAATCTTTCATGGTGCAAGCTCCACAATGTCAGCGGTTATTTAAACCCTGATATGCCACAAGCTGAGGGACTCAGAGATATGATAAGATTCTTATCTACAACAAGAGTAACCTATGCTATCACTGTAAGACCCACCATTTATGAGAACCTCATTAGGTCTTTCTAGAACTCAGCTGAGGTAATTAAAGCAAATGGTGTTAGAACATTAACTGGAAGAATTGACAATGATCACACTCAAAGCATCACTGAAGATTCTGTTAGAAGATGCTTGCAATTTGGTGATGATGCTAATGCACCACTGGAGCTGGATGATGATGAAATAACCACATTCTTTGCTGAGATTGGTTATGAAGGTGGATATGAAGCTAAACAAATTGTTAAAGAATTAGATGATCTGCCTTGGAGATTCCTAATTCACATGTTTCAGCACTGCTTATCCAAGAGAAAGACATAATGGAATGATATTCCAATCACCACATCCTCAGCAATCTGTGCTCTCTGCACTAACAGGCCATTCAATATGTCTACCTGTGTTTTTAATGGCCTGATTTCAAACATTCAAGAGGGGAGAAGATACAAGTTCTTATGTATCCAAGATTTATTGAGTGCCTGATCAATGAATCATTCCCTGATATTGCTAATGAGGGACCAGTGCTTGATATTCCTCATTATGATGCAAGATCTTACAATTACATTAAGAAGAGGGATCTAAGAAACTTTTACAGTGGAGCTCACTCACCTCTTCTTCCATGGATGATTCAGCAGATAAATCAAGAAGTTCAAGGAAAAGAACAAGCTGCTGCACAACCATCACCACCACCATCACCCCCACCATCACCAACACCAACACCAAAACCAACACCACAACCAACACCACAACCAACACCACAACCAACACCACAACCAACACCACAACCAACACTACAACCAACACCACAACCAACACCACAATCATCACCACAACCAACACCACAACCAACACCACAACCATCACCACAACCAACATCACCACCTCATCAATCACAAATACTACCATCTCATCAATCACCAATATCACCATACCAACCTTTGCCCACCCATGATTACCCTGCTGAATTTGGAGACTCAAATAGTACTTCTAAAGCATCCAAATCATCTTCAGATGAGGAGGATAAACATGCTCAAATGACTATAAAGAAAGCAACTTCTAAGACTGCTCCCTCAGAGAGCTTTGCTGAATTCAATGTGAAAAGGCCTAATGAAAAGGATGAATTGAAATCTGAGCTCCTAAAAAAGGTGGAATGGATGGAAAGAATTTTAAATAAGAGGGCTAGAATCATTGATGACAGGATTCTAGAGCTTGATGAAAAGGAGAATGAATTAAAAGAGCTAAAAGAAACATATGAAGCTGAAAAAAAAAGAGAAAGAGAAAGAGATTGACTACTTGAAAGCTTAACTGAACCATTCTAGAGAAGAAGTTTGTGGCCATGTTGACACTCTTGCCATTCAAACCATAGCAATAGAAGAACAAGAGAACATTATTGAAGAATAAACTGAAATCATCTCCAATATCGAAAATGAAATTCAAAGCCAACACAAAAGGATCTCTGAACATGAGTTGTTAATTGAGATTCAAAGAAGTGTTGTGGCTGATGAGAGTAAAAATGAACAAGAAAAAGTTATTAATGTTGAGAACCAGTTTTTCTTAGAGAATGAAGAACAAAAAGAAGATACAAGTCAAACAAAGAATGAGGAACAAATTCTAGAGATTGTGATTTACTCTGGAAAATCAAATGCTACTCACACTAAGAAAGCAGAATTTGAAGAACTTATCTGTGCTTTAGACAGCTTTACATCTAAAGAATTCAGTGTAGATGATGACTTTTGGGAGTTTGTGAACAATCAAAGGACTGACACTAAACCTATTGTATTCATCCCTCAATCTCCAGTTCTTTTGGAGAAAGAGTTAAGCAAGCAGATTGTCCCAGCTGTGTCACTGTCTGAAGAACAAAAAGAAATGATAAGAGAAGTGTGTGAAAAGGAAAAAGAAAAGAAAAAGAAACAGAAAAGAAAAAAGAAAAAGAAAAGGAGTAAATAGAAGTTAATGATCAAGAACAAACCACTCCTAGAAAATTTTCTGAAGAGATGGAAAAGGCTAAAACTTCAAGTCCACAACTTCAAACCTACTCCAGAAAGAGGAAATATCTAGCTGAAAAGGGTAAGGGAAAAAGACCAATGGTTGAAGAAGAAAGTGTTAAGACAAAGAAAGATGATCCCAGAAGCTTAGCAGCAATAGCTGAATTTCTTGAAGAACATGAGCAGGCAAAAGCTTTATTAAAGAAACAAGCTACTACTATTGATCTGGAAGAAGGAGATATAGCTGGAGGTTATGATGCTGAAAAGGATGTTCACATGGATAGTCCTATGAAACCAGAAAAGCTAGTAGAGGAAATGGTGTCAAAGACGCAAACTGATGATCTGATGATAAAAACTATGTTTTTGATCAAACATGGGTATGATCCAGATGAAGTATTTGGTATGACATATGAAGGAATGAAGGAAGAGGAAGAAAAGGTGAATAAACTACTTGATCCAAATTTTGAAACTGAGTATGAGAAATCATTCACCAGAAAGGATTTTGTGCCAAAACTGTCTCCAATGAAGAAATCAACAACAACTTAGTACGAAAGATCATTTTCAAGAAAGGTTCCTCTGCCTAAACTATCATCTATGAAGAAATCTTTCCCAACACCTGAACCACTATTTCCTGATCCTTATAGCATGTCAGATAAGGAAATGAAGGATTATCTTACAAGCCAAGGGTTCACAAGAAGGAAGATTGGGAACATGAAAACTAACTCATTAAGGGCTGGAACTCTTCAAATGATTAATGAAAAGAAAGAAAGAATCAAGAGGTTAGAAGAAGAAATCTTAAGCAAGAAGCCAAGATCTAGAGTATCTGCTCAAGACATGATGCTAAACCAGAAAGATTAAGAATTATTGGCTCATGTTCTTCACAAGTACCCTGAATGGTTTGCAGAACCCTCTCAGTTGAAACTACAAGAAGGATTAACCACTGTTGAGTTAATCAGAGGGGTGTCTACTCCCAAAGGCAAAGTTGATCAGAAAATAATTGCTTGGAAGTATGACAGCATGTGGAATATGTTCATGGTGAAAAGAATCTTCGGGCTGGTCCAATTCTTTACAGAGTACTCAGCTCTTGTAAATGCCCTGGAGATTCATGATTTAAAAGAAGTAGCTCAACTGGAACTGATCAATCATTCAGCTATGTTTAGGGGATATGAATTTGCAAACATACTCAAAATGTTCAGAAGAACTGACAATTTCAATTCATTAAAGACAATATGCATGAGAAAAGATAAGGCTTTTGTTAATCCCCTTAAGAAGAAGAAGAAAATGCAAGCAGAAGAGGTTGTATTTCCTGAGTTGAAGGTGAAACCAACAGAATCATTAAAGATGAAAATGGTGTCTAGTACTCTTTCCTCCAAACCTATCTCAAATATGTACTATGATGAGAAAACTTATGAGATGGTGATTGAAAGAAAGTGTGGAGGAATGGAGGGTGCTGAAATAAGATTATTTAGTGGATATGAAGTAAGATTACTTGATGAATCATACATCCACTATATATATACAAGACACTTCAGGGAAATAAATAATAAATTGGGTGAACAAGATATGCATTTCTTCCTAAAGTGCATCAAGTTGCTAAAACTGGCTTATGATCGGATTAGTGCTAAAAGAGACAAAAGAAAGAAAAAGAAGACACCATTGCAACTTGGGAACATTGTCAAACTTGAGGTAGATGTGGGGGGAAGCTTACATATTCACAGAGATGGTCTTTCTACAATTTCTATTTGGGAACCAATTTCACTGAAGAAGTTACCAATAGAAGCCATCTACAATATGAGCAAAATGAAGATACATGTGCTGAGTAGGGAAATGATGTCAGAAGCAACAAATTTTGTGAACATGATCAAAGCTATCCTGGATCCAACTAAAGCTACATTCTTATTACCTCCACAAGACCCAGCACAACCCTCACAACATCAATCACCTCCTAAACATTGAAGAAAAATAGGTTATATAATCCTTAGGGGGAGTATTGTTGCACCCTGAAAGGATCATACATGTCATTTCAATGGGTGATTCGGTGATTGCTTTACTGGAATCCCACAAGTCCAAGAAGAAATGCGGATGAAGATCCTGCTCAAGAAAAAGAACAAATGTTGTCTTCCGCATTTGTCAATGTGGAAGACGTAAAACAAATACGGACAAGTATGTTCTTCCGCATTGACAAATGCGGAAGACCAAATGCTAATGCGTACAAGACTTTGCTCATCCACATTTGAAAAAATGCGGATGAGCGAACAAATGCGTAGAAGTATTTGTTCATCCGCATTAACCAATGCGGATGACCAACATACTAATACGGATGATCAAGTGAAGAAATGTTGGTCAAGTCAACTCATCCGCATTTGCCAATGCGGATGAACAAGCAAAGATGCGGATCAAGGCTTAGACTAGTTCTGATGTAATATGTCAGAGGTAGTTTAGTCATTTTGTAAAAGGCATCTTGTCTGTCTATAAATAGAATAGATAACCTCGTACCTGAGGTGACGGCTAATACACATAGAGAATTTTTTGTTGTAATTATTCTCTATAATCAATCAACTTTCATATATACAATACTAAAGCATTCATGAGTATATTTTTGCATTGAATGTTCTTTGATTGTTTGTTTTCACCATTCAATCATTGACTTGATTACCATATTTGATTCATAGTAAGAATCTCAATCTTACTTAACCTAGTCATCTCTTCTGATCTTTAGCCATGTTCATCAACTGTCTCATCATTTTGCAAAGGCATGCGAGCAATTTTCTCATAAAAGATGATCTCGGCCCTATTCCTTGACATGCTAACCATTTCCGCAATAATGTCTAACTTCCAAGCCCAAATCATATAAGATCTATTGTAAAGGCAAGATCCTTTAATAGCACTGTACAATCCTATATTTTCTCTCTAGTATTTGCAAGATTACCATTAGCGCATATCATAATGCATAACCTCATAATTAGGGTCAAGTCCAACTTAGTTATAAAAGTCAAAGTCACTACGTTTGGGTCTTTTTGGGCATTACGAACACCAATCCCGAATGCCTTTCTATGAACAGGGTTATCATATTCCCTTGTGTTGGGATTGCACAAGTTGCAAGATAGATTTTGAGTTGTTCCTATGTCATTGATCAACCATTTGACCTTGAATCCCATTTAACCTCGCATATGAATTTCCATTATCATCCTAGCTTCGATAACTACAATGTCAACGTCGAACTCTTGCCAATTTGAGCGTATTAATCGACACAATTGGGTTCGCCAGGAGCTTAAAGCCCTTGTCTAAGCTCACAATAACTGGAAATTGAAATACACATGTTGTGGCGTCATAGTCAAATGGTGTAGTTTGCACTTATTTCACCCTGGACAAGTGTCGGCATACTCCTTCGTTGCCAAAATTGTAGCCATATATCCTTTCACAAACTTGTCCTTCTTGTCCATTTAAACACCATCTACCTTACTTGATTCCCTAACATCCTTATTTGTCTCACTAGCTTTCTCGAATCTCTAATACGGACCATCTTGTCAGACAAAGTACATGTATTCACTATTGCACTCTAAATGGTTGGGGGTGCAGCAACGGTCATCATTCCACGACTACGGCACCAACCCTTGATGTGCTTTCAACTTTATTTAACTTATGTGTCATAGTTATGGAACTAGTTTTACGATGATATGGAATTAGTAGGTATGAGCTTCATGATCACATCCTACCATTGCATGATTCCAAGACGTAAGATCTAACTTTTCCATCTAGCCCATAAGGTAGTACTCGGTTACCAATCCTTTAAGCTTATACAAAGTCATGTCCATTACAACCTCCATACCTCGAGCTAGTGTTTGGGCATTCGACTGCATTACTTATTCACCCACCGATGAACAAACAAGATAGTTTACTTTTTAATTCTCAGCACAGATCTCAATGTCTACATCTGTTCCAATTTTATTAATGCAACAGGTTAGGGCTATTGCTACAACTTTCTTGTTGTACTGCTTTGGATTGCACATCATGAACTCCATGTACACGCAACCAATTATGACTATAGTATCATTACCTTCCATGTTATTAGTTACACCATGTCCAACTCTAAACTACTAGGATCATCACATAGCTCAGTTTTTGCACATCCTTAGTATACTAAATATGTTTGTATGTAGGGTTCCCCATAGCGTTCGCACCAAACCAATGATATACCAAGAGTGACACTTAAACTAGCTACATGATATCTGCTTACTCCATCAAACGTAACGCTTGAACGTTGAAATAATCATTTTCCCAAGTCTTAAGATCAGTACGAAAAAAGCAACATAGATGTAGCGAGTCTCACCTCCCTACTTTAGCTTTTTAACGACCAGGTACATTTTGAACATGTAGTCAGTTTCAAGGATCATAGAAACAAAAAGCAGCAATTTCTCATAGCTATTGGGTTAAAACGTCTTAGTATGATTCCCATGAATGCTCAAAATTGATTTGTAGTTATGAAAAGATAAAGGATATAGATGTTTCCACATCATTGATTATCGTATGAGTAGGAACTCCAATGTCCCATGTATAGAATGGAAGATTTATACTAACTATAATGTTATCTCATGAAAGGGTTTGCTAGATTTCGCATGCACTGCAAATTGCAATTACGTGTGCACCCGTAATGGTAATTTGCTTTGCATGGTCACCCCTAGCTCTTCCTTCCCGAGTCCACGCATCTCGTCAAGTACAGAGTGTTTCCATGATTGGAGAATCAAGGATATAGTCACTAACCAAAGTTGTACTGGGGTATCGATTAAGAAAGTATTCACCTGGGTAAGGAACAGTCAAAGGAATCCAGTTAGTATAGTTTGAAATCCAATAAAGCACTCATCTGACTTGAGTACACCATGGCTCTTGTCTATTGGTGTCATGTCAGCTAGCGTGTTTATCTCCCAAAAGTCAACTGAGAACATAGGTATCACCAAAGAAGCACATAAAGGTTGAATTATTAATCAAAGTTCTTTTAAAGAATTCTTATAGCCATACTTATCAATCCAAACCAAATATTAATAAAGCGCATAACGAAAGGACGTCCTTACCTAATGTTTTCTCAAGGTACATAGATAATACAACTACCAAAAATTTTCCAAATAGGTAAATCACAAATAACACATAAGGCAAGCTACACAAAAGATAATGCATATTAAATTCTCACATGTATAATAGTACACACATAATCCTATAATCCATATGACATGTGGGTATTTAAGTTATAGTTTAGGTCGAATAATCCACCTAATTCTCTATAACCAATGGCTCTGATACCAATCTGTCACACCCCCGCTAGTAGCGGAAACATGAGTATGTGACAGATGAGATCATCATAAAACATTGTCGCCTAAAAGAATCTCTAAAGTAATTCTCTATCAATGGATCATGATGTCACACGACACAAAGAACAAGTGTCAAGAACAATAAATACCATAATGTTATTCCATATATTCACAAGGAATCCAAAAGTTCCAAAGTAGAACAACCAGTACTAGATCAATCAAATTCAAATACAAATACATCAATAGAAAATTTTCAAATTAATGTTCCAGTGTTTAATGCTCTTGAAGGAGTGGTCTCGTCTAAAGTCCACTATCCATGTACCTAAGCACCGTTACCTGAAAAGAAATACTCGAAAAAGTCAACATATGTTGCTGAGTTCATAGTTTTAAAAGTACTGCTATCATAGATATAAACGCAAGTCTAAAATCAGTCTAAGTCTAATTACCCATATTATATTCACCCAAGGGCACGCATAGGGAAAGTCAGTCTCGACTAGTATAACGGCGACAAGGGTGGGGGTGTTAGCCCGTTAGTACTAACAATACCTATCAATGACGTTCAAGTCACCAGAACAAGCAAAAGTCCAAGTACACACTCATGATTGAACATCTAGACTCAACCCATGACCAAAACCACATACATTGTTCTAAAATTGTCTTTAAGACATGACGTAGTCCAAAACCATGAGCATGCTTTTCCCCTAAGTAGATCAGATTAAAAATAAGCCATGAAACTCATCTTGAAAAAGTACCATACAAATTCCATAACACACAAAGCAAAGATTAAGAGTACAAATTCATGAAAAAGGATTATTAAAGAACAACAAGCATGACCAATATGAGTGTAATTATTATAGCCCAGTCTTTAATGTCCATCGTGGTTCTTAATTTTGTGAAAACATGATTTACTAAAAGCACAAGCCCAAAGTTATATTTAAACTTTAATTTTGTCAAGCTTAAGGTTCTAGTTGTCCCTTTATATTACTTTATTAATGTTCGTTGGTGCACATCAATTTGTCCATACACAATGAATTAAAGATATTATTATTTTATCATTTTAAAAGTCACTTAATCACTTTTAAGTATGAAAATTTTCTATTATTTAATTTCAAATTCTTATTTTTATGTTTAATGAAATATTTCAATATGAAGAGCCTGATTGCGCACCAGTTTTGGATAAACTGGTTGGAGGTCGAAACAGTAGTGACAAATTACGTAATAGGAGTTAGAAAGATAAGACTTTAAAGTAAACTCCAGAAAATATGAGAAAGATATGACTCGACAAACACAAACCAACCTGCTTCCCAAATTTCTCAATTTTGACCTTCAGTTTTGTATGTCGCGTTTAGAGGACCAAACGATGTCGTAACAACACGAGACCTCTTAGTATAGGTAGAGGACTCATTGTATTTGTCTTTAAAATATTTTTTCACCCATTTGGATTATTATGCCAAAGTTATGACCTAAATAAAACGTCTTATTTTTCTGACAACTGTAACTCTAGGATAATCAAACTTGAATCATATCATGAAGAATTAGATCAAAATATGATAATCACAATCAAAACCCCTTTGATCTCTATTGATTGCAAATAATATTCTTTACAAGTAAATCCCTCAATCAATTGGTCATTCAACCATTAACCAACACTAATAACAATTAACCAATTTATAGTCTAGACTAATATTCACTAATTGCACTTAACCCCCTAGACTTAGGCTAATTAATACTAAATTACATATAAAGCATAATAATGACTAAAAACAAGACAAAATATATTTTGTTCACATAAAAATATTTATTACAATAAAACTGCTAGTCATTTAAATCTTCAACATCTCGTCTCGGTTCCTCGTCTCAAACGTGTCGGGTTTGACTTTTGTTGACTTTGACGGTGACGTTGACTTTTGTTGACTTTCACTGTGTTAATAATATAGACTCTCTTTTATAGCTCCAACAATACTCCCCCTTAGTCTATCATTATCAACGTTTTCACACGAAATCAGTATCGAGAAGTCAACATTAGAAAGATTTTCAATTTGAATCTTTCTGAATCTGATGAGAAAGATTTTTTATCTCATAAGCTCCCCCTATTTATATGCTCCCCCTTTCGAGTGCAAGCTTTATAAGGATATTGGAACAACTTTCCCAAATCTCTAATCTTGAGTGCTTCAGAAGATGTAGGAGGAGGATTCCTGGCTTGGTATCTTCTGCAAACTTGATGAACAGGTTCTCTGATCAAGTACACTGCTCAATTGATGATCGACCATCACTTAAAGCAAAAATCTGAAACACATTCTCAAACACCATCTCAACATTTCTAATTAGATCATTTCATTTTAACAAAATAAACCCGTGTTTATCTGTGTGTGAAAAACAAGCGAACCCGTGTTTGTTTGTGCGCAATTTCTGTGAAATACATGAAAAATAATAAAATTGTAACAGCATAATATGGAAGACCTAAAAAAAATTTGAAATGAAAATCTATTATAATTTTTTTAATTTTATATATCAATTTTTTTATTTGTTTTTTTTTAACGAGAACTGAACGATCATGAGATCACATCCTCAAGATATACTTTAGCACAAAGATGAATTTAAACATCGACAAGCAAGGAGATCACACTGTAACTGAATCTAATCACAGTCTTTGAATGAATTTTGAAATTCTTAAACAGATCAAGAACGATTGCTGATATGTTTGTCCATTTAAACCCATGCCCTATCTTTTACAACAAGCAACAGATGATACGTTAAGGTTTGATTAGATGCTTTAGAATGTTAGGACCCCACAATCATTTGGCAAAAACCCTCACCCAACCTCAGGATTTCTTGAATTTTGAATCGATCTATACAGAGCAAGGCTTATGCATTAGTGTGCAAGTGATTATAGACAAAATATTGCATTCTGTGATGAATTCATCGTTTAGATCATTTGACACAACTTAGACCAAAATGGTGAGAGCTCCAGGTCTATACTCACGTATAACAAAGGAGATGACCATTTAATCATGTGCGGATGAGAGCTCCAGGTCAGTACTATCGTACAGTAAAGGAGATCATCAGTCCAGGTCAGTACTTCCGTACAGCAGAGGAGATTAGCACAAACACAAGACACATAAATACACTAAACATGACTCAAAGATATGGCTTATATGATTTGTATCATGGTGGGCGAAAGATCGATTTTCAATCCAATTTTTGTCGGGACTCAGATTTTGTGCAAGACAAAAAAGATTGCGTAAATCTAGACGTCCTTAAGCTTATATTTTAATTTAAATCATGATGTTGTTGTCTACATTATTCTTCAGACTGAGTCTACCAAGCATATCATTAAAGAATCTGTTTGTTTTTCTATTATTTTCAATTAAAAATAAGATGTGAATTAGATAATAGCATCAGTTACTATCATTTCTTATTTTAAAAACGCAAGTAATGCAAAAACAAACATTTCAAGAAGATATACAATCATTTCTCAATCATCTCAAACCATGTTCCCAGATCACTTTTCATTTTTATTTACTTATACTCTCCCCCTAAATTTTTATTTTTGCAAACTTTTTTTATTTTTTTTATTTTTTTTTATTTTTTTTTATTTTTTTTAATTTTTTAAACTGTACAAAAATAAAAATAAAAATTTATCAAAGAAGGTATTCCAAACTACATTGATTATCAAGATAAGAAATGAATTATCAAGAAATATGCAGTGACTGTGAAGTGAGAACTATGATAATGCAGATAAAAATCCAGATTGTGGTTATAATACCATGACCTTAACCTGTTTGTTCCGCCTCAAATTTGAATTAGGAACCATCTCTGTCAGTAAACTGGATTACTAACAGTCCTCCTGAACTGTTCCTGCACTCATTAACAAACTAGTTAGACAGGGGAACCCAGGCCATCGTAGTCCTGGGAGTTCCTTTTTCATTAAGATAAGTAACAAGCTTCTGCGCACAACCGTTTAAACAATCAGGGATTGTTGTATCCTTCTTTTTAATTTGCCAAATTTTTTTTGGTTCAATTAATTTGGATTTGAAAAAATTATATTTGGAAATCATTTTCTGTTTAAGACCGGAAGGGAAAGAATTTGGTTTTAAACCTTTGGTTATTTTCATCTTTGAATTATATGAAACTGGTTTCATATGAAAAGGTCTAGATGGAGGGTTTTTCATCCAATCATTCAAAGATATGTGCTTTTTACCTCTTGATCCAGAGAAGCAACCCGTGTTGCCTTTACCGTCCGGAACATTCTTTGTAGCCTTACATTTGGAGAAGCAATTCGTTTTGCCTTTACCATTCGAAGCAAGTCTTTGAAGGCACTTTTTTACCACATGACCTTCTTTTCCACACTCAAAACAAGCCTTGAAAGGCTTTTGATGCTTGACTGAACCGTGTGATGCAGGTGGGGATGAGGATTGCTTTGAGCTTGTAGCAGATTCTTGCTTGTTTTGGAATTTGCTATGCTGAACATGGAATGAGATCTTCACTGATTGAATGGGTTGTTTTGCAGTTGGAGACGAGATCCGTATTGATCTTAATGCAGCTTTTGGAAGCTTTTCTGACTTGACAATGTTAGGAGACATCTTGATCTGTGAGGAACCAACACGCACCACTGTGATTAATTCATCATCTGAGCTTGTCCAGTCTCGTATACACAGATCTTTCTCTGACAGATCTTGATTGATAGGAATATGATGATTTGTTGTTGTTGGAACTTGATGATTTGATGATTCCTGATTTATCTCATCTTTCACAACTTTTACAGGCTCAAAAGTTGGAATTTCACCTGCTTTAAACTTATCAAAGAAGTTAGAAGAAATAGTAGATATAGATTTACAAACAACCGGGACTGAGCAATCGTTAGCTTGACTGTCAACATTCGGCTTATTGTATCCCATACCAGTTGTAGAATCATAATCATCTCGCATCTCATTAAGATTCACACCGCTCAAACCTGCATGCAGATTATTAGTAGGTTGTTCAAACAAATCATTTTTAGGATGAGGTATGGGAATTGGTGAATAACATAAAGTAGAAGGGGGTGAAACTGAATTAAATACAGTTTTACCATCAGATTTATATCCAATCCCATGATTTACCCGCGCCCCTTGTTGTTTAGCAATAAGCTCATCCTTTTTCATGTGTGTCAGGGTCCATTTATCAAGCTTCGTTTGAAGCTTTGTCGTTTCAAATTGAGCTAAAACAGCTCTTTCTCTTTAAATATTGATTTTAACGTTACGCTCCAAAATTGTTCTTCTTAAAAGATCATTTTCAGCCAATGCTTCATTAAGTTTTCTTGAAAAATCAATTTCATTTTTCTTTAATTCCTTATTGATTAATTTTAATTCTTTTTCATTTTCCAATAACAATCTGTTAGCCTTATAAATCCCAAATAATCGGATTTTGCATGACGAAGAACACATATCCTG
>BJCM01115937.1:0-13540 GCA_018326385.1 Flaveria bidentis | reverse complement strand
TAAATCATTTACCAAGCTATCATTGTGGTCTAATAACCTAGCAAACTTAAGATCAATTCTTTCTCTAAACTTATTACATTCAATACAAGCATGATTTTCAAAGAGTTGGTCTTTGGTACTTACCTGTGAAGATTCAGTTGAATCAGCCATTAATCCAGAATTTGACTTTTCTGATGCAGGAGATTCTGAACTTGTTGTTCTAAGTTCTTCTTCAATCAGGAGATTGACCACATTCTTTGTATCTTCATTATCTGACATCACTAGTTCAACTGTGATTTCTCTTTCACTTGCAGAGTCATCATCCAATCCCTCGACACAGGCTATATTCGATTCACCCGGAGACACAAAACGGAAGGTCCAATCTTGCCCTTCATCATCTTGTGCGGTTAAGGCCTTTGTCTCTTTACCTGATGAGGTAGCTCCACTCATTTGTTTGTCTTGACGAGTGAAGGCTGAGAATGGAAATCCGTTACCTGTTTTGTTGGGCTTAACACATTCACGTTTGAAGTGACCCTTATCTCCACAGTTAAAGCATGTAACTTTGGTTTTGTCGAAACCAAACGTAGTGTCTTTTGTGGCTACCAAGTTCTGTCCAGTCTTCTTTACAAACTTTTTCGCTCTTCTGACAGCACTAGCCAAAGCCCACATAATTTCCATTCTTTCTAGTTCATTTTCATCCACCTGCTTGTAGTCTTCATCGGCCAGATGGCAATTACCAATTTTTCCTGCAACTAGAACATCGTAGGAATGAACAACCACTGTGAGAAGGTCCAGGTGCTCCTTTGCAACCTCCATAGTAATATTACCGATAATTTTGGTCTTCAACTTTGTAGCATTTTCATCAGGCATAATATATTGGGTACTAGATGACCCTGACATTTCAAATCCTGAAGCTGTGGTTTGAGAAGGAGTAGCTGAACTAGACACAAATGCTATTTGAAGAGGAGCTCCTGAACTGGTTGGATTGGGAGAGGAGTTATAAAGTGAAGGATTTTGATCATAGGATCCTTTCTGAGACTTGTATTTCATCCTCAGTTCTTCCTCTCTGAACTTCAATATGAAGTCATTTATATCCAACTTTGACAGAATATCGTTCGATCTCAGATTCGACACAAACGAGTCCCATTTCTCTGGCAAGCCATCCGCAAAGCTTGTCGCCTTATCTTCCATGGATGTTTTTACCCCATGAGTGTGCAGCTCACTCATTAGATGGTAGAACTTGTCTATAACATCATCCAAGCTTTCTTTCCCCATCGAAGAGAAGTTATCAAACTCCTTCTTCAAAGCCTTTGCCTTTAAAGCTTTCAACGTTGCATTCCCGGCGTATCTTTTCTCCAACGCTTCCCACAACTTCATTGACTGTTTGTTCTCAGAGAACTGATGGAATATGTCCTTTGGTATCGACTGAGTCAGCAGAGCATAAACCTTCTTTTCAGTATTATACTTCATTTTCTGGCTGTTAGTCATACCTCCCAGAGTTAATTTAACACCATCAGAACCTACTGGTATATTATAACCTGTCTCAATAGATTCCCAATGGTTGGGATCAACTCCATTAAGATAGATCTCAAATATTTGCTTCCATTATGGGTAATCATCTAATGTTATAAGTTTAGGTGGTTTATTGTGATTCCTAATTTTCCAGAAGTAGAAGGTTCTAGATCCATGAGTCCCTACCAGCAGTAAACGCAGAGAACTGATCTTTCATTTCATTAAACTTTGAACTTTAGAACTAAACTGATTCACTACTGCGAATGGACAGATGCGGATGGCTCAATCGTGCGATTGGACCAATGCGGATGAGTCAATCGTGCGATTGGACAAAAGCGGATGAGTCAATCGTGCGATCGGAGAAATGCGGATGACTCAGTCATGCGGATGAGGTATGCCAATGAAGTGTGCGAATGAATTCAATCATGCGATTGGATTCAGTCGTACGTATTGAGTATGCGAATGGAGAGAAACGAATGAAGATGTTCAGTCGTATGAATGGATGAGCGACTAAGTTCAATCGTGAGAATGGGTGTGCGATTGAGTTCGGTCGTGCGATTGAGCCAATCGTGTGACTGAGGCTGCTGTTTTTGAAAATTCGAAGGTTTTTGACACTTTGACAAAAAAATACGATTTTTCACAAACGCTAATCTGCCGTAAGCCGAAAAATGCAAACTTTGAGACATGGAGACGTCGTAGACAATGTTTTACTCAAAAAGATGATGTTTTTGAATAAAAAATATGATTTTTACACCAAAACCCATCGAATCTCAAGCAAAATCAAGAGCCAGAGCCCTGATACCACTTGTAAGGACCGTGTACGTACGGAGTACTAACTCAAAATGCGTGTAACCAGATCAAATAGTGCGGAATCCTATTTTATTGGCGATCCAATCAGTGAGAACGGCAACCCGATCGATCGAACAATTAAACAAACGTTAAGAATTGATTAGAAATCTGTTAGGACCGTTTAGGTACGGAGTACTAACTAATTTACGTGTATACCAAACCAAATAATGAAGAGTCCTATTTGATTGGCGATCCAATCAATGAGAACGCAAGTATAATCAATCTAATAAAGAATCAAAACGTTAAGAACGATTGCAAGATGATTAACTGCGATAATGAACTTGGAACAAGTGTTCTTGAGTCTGTGGACGGTTAGCGTATGATTATGTGCGTAGGTATTCGAATTGTTACGTTTTTTCACGAATTAAGTGGTATTTATAGGTTAGGGTTTTCCATTCGTACGACTGAACCATTAGCATGGTTCAGTCAAGCGACTGAAGCATGCGGTTGATCCATCCGCACGACTGAAGATCCAGTCGTGCGACTGGTCCATTAGCATGAAGTATTCATGCGTATGGTTCATTAGCATGGTCAATTCGCATAAGAACTTCACACAATTAAATTTAAACATGTTTCTCAACCATTATTGACTAAGAACTATGCAAATAACCACAAACCTATATAGTTAGTTAAATACAAAATAAACAATGAAATATTAAACATTATAAGCATAACCACACATTGTATTTCATTCATACCCATTCATTACATATATGTAAGACATGAAAGATATTTTTCATTGAGCTCCTAAAGTAGGTATATATGTAACAATAAACTCCCCCTTGGACCTAGTTTACACTATTGTCTAACATTCTTCATTAGCTCTTAAAATTTCTTGTACTTCTCCTCCCTTGTAACTCCTGCATGTATTTCGAATGCAAAGCAGACTCTTATCACGTTTTGGAACTGGAGGGCTTGTACAATTTCTTGCGCGTCATAGAACAGTGACCACTTGTATAAAGAGTAGACATCGTCAGAAGACAAGTTAGTTAGCCACATTGGGTCAAATACCCTGATAGTTTCCATATTACCTTCTTTGCTCAGAACTATGATTGTCTCACCTATTCTCCAATCATAGTACCACCACTTGAAGTGTGGAGTGAAGTCCTGTGGCATTTCCCTTAGAGGGATTCTTGACATCGTGCGCAGAGGACTCCACTTCAGCATTATCTTTGGCTTGCCAGTAATGGAATCGACTTCAGACCGTCTTATATACCTCGTCGGTTGTTGAGGTTTGAAGTTGACCCACTTGGTGTGGTACTCTCTCTTCAAAGCAGCCTCAAATCAGCCTGACATCTCTCTTGGGTTAGCATATAATAGCTTCAGCTTAGCCAGCTGGTTGAGCTCTAAACCAGGTAGAGTCTTTAGATCGTGTGGGAATCTAAAGTACTTTATACCCTTCTCTATCTTCACTGCATACACATTAAGATCCTCAAAATAGGCCCACGAGATAATCTTGCCTAACACCTTGTGATGCTTCTTCATATTGTAGAGCTTGGTGTAGACACTCGGTTTTGGAGCAGTACGTTGGGCTCGGATCTCTACAAAACAGGCCGCCCATTCAGCTTTCTTGATATCAACGTCAGCGTTTGTGGCTTGGGCTTGACCTTCTTTCTTTTCAGATTCGCTTTCCATCTGATCTAGTATATCAAAAGTATCACTGACGAGAGTATCTCCCAGATTGTGGACTACATTTCCCTCTCTATCAGTATACTCAAGATAATGCTCCGTTGTGACGTCCTCGATCTCAAAGTCATCTACGTCATTCAGCTCATCGTCACTTGAAACTTCAACAATTGGAGCATCCTTCACAATCTCGTCTGGATATAGCCAGAACATCTCAGCAAGTTGCTCATCCGTAAGGTCATGAATCATTTTTCCTTCTTCAGGAGTATAACTTACTAACCTTTGGACGATCCCTTGCAAATCAAGAATCATTGTGAGTTGAGACTTGATTTGCTGAAGGGGAGCAACATCATATTCATCTTGCTGACATGATTGATCTGCTTGATTTAAAACATGTAAATACATCAACCATTAGTCAATAATCAAGACAGAGACATATGAAATATATATAAACATTAATTACATAAGTTTAATACATGATTCAATTACAAGATTTAAAATTACATAACATCTAAGCATTACTTTTATCCTGAATCATGTGATCTTCTGCAGCTGGGGCTGAGGTCGAGGCACCCTGATCCTGAGTTTTCTTGGTGCGCTTCTCACTAGCTTGTGTGGCCCCTGATGCCGGTGCATCATCTCCTTCCTCATCATCTCCCCTATCTCCTGCACCATCATCATCCTCCTCATCATCATCATCCTCATCATCATCCTCATCATCATCATCGTCATCACCATCGTCATCACCATCCCTTTCTCTTATCTTCAGAGGCTCATCCTTTGTTCCTTTGAGCTTAGCATGATAGTCATTTTGGCAGCCTCCAACTCCTCTATCTTCTTAATTGATAGGACTTTGTGCTCCTGGAGTTGGGCAATCTCCTCACCCTGTGCAGCCATCTGCTGAGCTTGGTAGTCAATCAGCTGGGCCTGCTATGAGATCTGCTATGCTTGGGCAGTGTTTTGCTCCACAAGCTGACGTATTTGGGCAGCTCTCTCCTCATCAGCAGCCCACAGCTTTAGCACCATTCTGTTTAGTGTAGAAAACTAATCCTCTACTCTAACGGAAGGTAAGGATGACCCAGTAGTGAATATCGGGTGGGATGATGGTCTGGGTTGGTGGCTAGTGGTGGTGGTGGTGGTAGTGGTGAATATGGGTGGTGTTATATGAGTGGGTGGTGATGGGTAGGTTGTAATGGTGGTGGAAGTAGTGTAGATGGGTGGTGGAGTGGCTGTAGTAGTGATGGTGGGTGAAGTAGTAGTAGTGGTGCTGGGAGCTGTGGTGGTGGGTGAGGTAGTAGTGGTGGTGGTAGCTGTGGTGGTGAGTGAGTGAGTGGTGGTGGTAGATATGGTGGCAGTGGTGGAAGAGGTAGTAATCAATGTAAACCTCCTTCTCTTGGGCTTCATCCCGTGGGGCTGAGCCATCCTCTTCTTCCTCGTACCCTTCGAGGCGGATGCTCCCCCTGGGATATTGGGCTGATCTGGGGTGTAGTTTGGATCAGTCATAGTCTCCCAGACCCGCCCGGGCATTCACCAACTGCCAGAATACCTCGTTCGGGGGCAACCACCTTGCTTCCCACCATTCGAGTCAACGGCTCATCATCACTCTCCTCCTTCATATCAGGTCTGAAATCCTGATGGAAACCAGCTATATCAGCTTCTCCATGAGTGGATGGTGGAGGTGCAACATCTATTGTGTTAGCCCTAGATGAAGTGGGGCCAGTGTCTCCACCATCACTACTGTCATCATCATCTGAGTCATTAGTGGGGATAACAATCGGCTCAGTGTCGGAGTCGCTGTCATCATGGCGCCACTTCCTTCATGCCGGTGCCACGTTGTATTCACGGGCCAGATGCCCAAACAGCCGCCTCACAGGGGGTTTCACCTGCTTCCCCCTATACACCTTCATCCAGCCCAAGGTGGTATCGTCTATCACCTCGAGCACCACAGAATCCTCCTTCTCCTTTGGCAACGAAGGGAGCTTTTGGTTAATGATCATCTCCATAAATCGAGGGTACATGCAAAAGCCCTCCTTGCCCTTAGCCTCAATGTTCTCCACTAGGTAGGTGAAGATCATCCTAGAGAAGCTGAACGGATGGTTTAGCACCAATGCTACATAGGCGTTCTGTATCTAATCGGACAGCTTGTCAAATCCCCCCTTCTATGAGGCAATGCACTTGAGTAGTACATGGACTAAGTATTTAAGCTGGGGACATAGGTTGCTCTTGTTGAGCACACCTGAGTTGATGTCCCCAGAGTACTTGGCCCGAAGAAAACAGCCTCGTATTGTCAGCGGGTGTAGACGGGTAGGGCAGTCAGCATCGTCGCCAAACTCTAATATTATCCTGAGATCATCCTCAGTGATCTCTATAGGCTGACCAAAGATAGAGCTCCTGATCCGGTGGGGCTCTGAGGTCCAGTCGACAACCGCGCCTTCCGAGAAGGCCTGCTGAACTGAGCGGTATGGTGTGCACGGAGTCGAAATGGCACGAAAGATCCTCGATCTCCCAAGGAAAGTAATAATGCTTGTGAAGTCAACTGCATGCCTGGAAGTCAGATCCAGATGAGCATAGATTTTGTGCTTCGTACTCATAGTCAAACGACTAGCCATCTGTTACACAAAGTTAATAAATGTTAGTGTGTGTCAATGAGTAACAATTTGATTCATTTAACTTGAAGTCTTCTGTTCTATCATGTGGATGAACTGAGCGACTGAGATCTAGTCGTGCGAATGAGCTGTGCGACTGAGATCTAGTCGTGCGTATGAGTTCATACGTACGACTGAGCATGCGACTGGGCTTAGTCGTATGCTATCTCATGCATTTACACCAGTCATGCAACTAAATTCATACGCATGGTTCAGTCGTGCGGTTTAGCCATTCGCCCAGCTCAGTCGTGCGACTGAAGTTCATCTGGGTGTCCATTCGCATGACAGACTGACTGTTCAATTCAAATTCAAATTTTGAGCAAAATTTAATGTTAGACGTCATGATTTGGCTCATTAGTCTCGCAAATGACCAATAGAACACCTAATAACCTTTAATTTTATAGTGTGCTTAGTTTTATTAGTTTCTTAGTCAAACTAAGTCTTGGTTCTGTTTAGGGCTTAAATACAATCATTAGGGCACAAATCGATGGACATTTGAGTGGATTTCCCCGCACTTTACCTATATAATCACTAGAAATCATCAAGACACAACAACTAGTGGTCTAGAATGATCAAATGAAAATCGGGCAGAGTAGCGGTATAGTCGTGTGATTTGGGTGCGATTTGGGAGTGATAAATGACTGCGACCAACTCCCCCTCTATTTATACTAGGGTTTCCTTCAGTCATGCGATTGAGCCTAGTCGTATACTCAATTTGTGCGACTGAAGATCAGTCATGCGATTGGCACAGTCGGTCACCTTCAGTCGTGCGACTAGAAGTCAGTCGTGTGACTGTGTCATTCGGTCACCTTCATTCATGCGATTGGTTCATTCTTGTGATCCAATCCTGTGAGTTTACTCATGCTTATGGTCCAATCGCACGTCTGGCCCATGCGTGTGGATTAATCGTCCGATTGGGCTCATACCTACGGTCCAATCGTACGACTGGTCCAAACTCATGGTCCAGTCGTGCGAATGGATCATACTTATGATTTTAACTTTATGACCATTTGACACTTAACCATTTTTAACTGTTGATTAAATATTTCAAGCATTCGATCATCTCAGACATGACCATTTTAACTTAGAAAACTTTTTATCACCTCAAACGTGACCCTTTTAGTGAGTGATTCCCAAATTGACTTTCGAAGCATAGTCCGACATTTAACTGATAAATTAAGTAAAATTTACTAAATTAAACAACAATAACTAAACCAAATCAAAAACATATTTTTGTAATGTTGTACATGTGAGGTTAAACTCCTAAGATAAATATCTAGCAGTTTTATTTCTCGAACAATACAACTTTGAGTTATTTTGACCATAGGTGGAATGATTCATTATGGAATCATACATGTTTGTCAAATAATTAGGGACATTCTACCAAAACCTTTTGATTCTAGATTCTTGTTTTCATCGAGAGTCATTAGCAAGTCTTGGAAATCATACTAGTGCTACAAGATGTACACAGTGGTTTTGACTTTCAAGAGTTGCAGCCACGATGATTGTCAGTATACTTGTCTTCTTAAATCCATACACAGACTTTTGACATAGATTGGTGATGATTTTAGGTTTAATTATTTCAACAAGCATTTGTGGATCCCATGCTTATATGGTAATCAACGTTCCTCAGGAAATTTTTGAGCGGTCTACGGGTAGTATTCAAGAAGAGACTATTCTAGAGCTTTCAAAGATATGCTAAGCCTCAGGTCAGTGCCACCGCACAGCAGAGAGGTGCAAACAACAATGAATTCTAGAATATTTAGGTTATGCTTATCCTCAGGTCAGTGCCACCGCACAGCAGAGAGGCACACAACCTATCTTCTTGATTGAGCAATTATTTTCTTTTTGCACAGATCGCACCAACAACATGGGTTATTAGCTTGATTACATTTTGAAATTTTCATGTGCTTTGCTCATTTTTATGCTCATCCGCACACATTTGTGGCGTTTATTTTGCTCGTCATCCCATATTAGAACTTCATTGATTGTGTTAACCAGGGATAAGATGATAACCCACAGCTTGTTGAACAACTTAGTTTGAACTTGACATCACCAACAAGGTTTATTAATCTATTGTGTTGAATCTATCAATATATCATCAGATGGTCTAGCAACCTCTAGGTCTACTTTCTCCATGTTACCTTAGTAGCAGCTAGCTTGACTATCATTTTTCCTTTTTATGTTGCTTAGACATCTCAGATTTATACTTCGAATTCTGCATTTTGAACAATTTATTTTTTTAAAGTCTAAACTATTTGTTCCTTTGTACTATCATATTCCATAGTCATTAAATCGGTATCACAGATACAATCTCATTTCTCTTAGCTAGACAGTCCATTTCCCTCGTTTTTTGAATTACTTAATACTAGTCTAACCTAATTTCCCCCTAAAATTTTAAAACCGAAAATGGTTTTGCGTTTAGAATTTTAATAGGCGAAGAAATGAACTAAAATAAAATAAAAGAAAAGAAAATAAAAAGTAAGATTAACTCGACTCGTCAGACTATGCACTTTCATCATCTGGAATCACTTCATTTTTCTTTTTAACGCCGTTGACCTCTAACAGATATAGAAAACGTGATTTATAAAAAGCTTTTGTGTAGAGGACAGCGCGTTGAAAATCCATATTAGTTTTAACAACATCAATTAAGTTCTTTTCAAAACAATCACGTATAAAGTGATATTTAATTCTGATGTGTTTTGTCTTAAGATGTTGGACCGGATTTTTTGTTACGGCTATAGCAGCTGAATTATCAACAAATATAGGAGTGTTAGAGAATTTTAAACCGTATTTCCGCATTTGCTGTTGAATCCATATAATCCGTGAATAACAACTCACTGCAGCAACATACTCAGCTTCACAGGTTGACAGAGAAACCGAGGTCTGCTTTTACACTGCCAGGTGACTAATCTTCTCCCAAAAAATTGACATCCCGCTTATGTTGACATGTAGTTCATTTTGCAACTGTCGTAATCCGAGTCACTGTACACTGTAAGCTCGAAATCATCATCATGAGGATACCACAACCCAAGTGTTGGTGTACCCTTCATATAACGAAATATCCTTTTAACTCCTATGAGATGGTTGACTTTCGGTTTCGCCTGATATCTTGAGCAGAGACACGTTGCATACATGATGTCAGGTCGTGAGGCGGTGAGATACATGAGAGATCCAATCATTCCTTGGTACATGGTAGCATCCACCAGATCACCATTCTCATCGGGTGCTACATCATGGTTTGTAGCAAGTGGAGTCCCAGCTGCGGAAGCATTCTCCATATCGAACCGACTGAGAATATCACCTACATACTTGGTCTGATGTGGAAATATCCCCTTTGGTGTCTGATCCACCTTTAACCCGAGAAAGAATTTCATCTCTCCCATGGTGCTCATCTCAAATTCAGCTTCATCACTGCTTCAAATTCTTTACATAGGTCTTCGTTTTTTGATCCAAAGATTATGTCATCAATATAGATTTGAACAAGCAGTAAGTCACCATCCTTTTCTTTGATGAACAGAGTGCAGTCAATCACTCCTCTGTGAAATCCGTGTTTCATAAGATGAGTTGAGCGTTTTTCATACCATGCTCTCGGGGCTTCGTGGAGCCCATAGAGAGCCTTATCCAGTTTGTAAACTCTATCCCGATGATATGGATCCTCAAATCCTTCGGGTTGACTGACATACATTGTTTCTCGGATTTCACCATGAAGAAATGCACTCTTTACATCCAGTTGATAAACTTTAATCTTCATGTAAGAGGCATAGGCTAGGAAGATACGAATGGCTTCCATTCTTGCCACAGGTGCAAAGACTTCATTGTAATCATTTCCCTCGACTTGTCGAAATCCTTGAACTACAAGTCGAGCCTTGTTTCTGATTATGACCCCTTGGTCATCTTTCTTGCGTTTCAAGACCCATTTTGTGCCAATGACCTTACCACCTTTAGGTTTGTCCACTAATGTCCATACACCTAACTTCTTGAATTGAAGAAGTTCTTCTTGCATGGAACTCATCCATGCCTTGTCATTTAAGGCTTCACTAACATATTTTGGCTCAAACTGAGACACCAAACAACGATACGCACCATCATGCAGATAACCCTTTTCCATTACCGATGCATAATCAGTTGAATATAGCCGATTTCTTGTCTGAATTCCTGATCTTACATCCCCAATGACATTGTCTAGAGGATGGTAGACGTTTAAGCAGGATCCAGGAGTTTTGGGAACGACTACCTCATTATTGAGATTGTGAACTCTTGGTTCCTGATCTGAGGCAGTAGGAGTTTGAGGTTCTGAAGAATCAGAGGCATCAACATCAGATGCTTAGGGACTTGCAGTAGTAGGAACCTGTTCCACCTGATTGACCTGATCGTTCTCCACGGCTTCATCGTCAGAGGAGGAGTCACTTACCTCAAGTGCTCCCCCTGAGTCACTTGGTGACTCTCCTTGTGAACCAAATATTGTTGAGTCTTGTGATGGTGTATTTAAGACATCATACATCTTTTTGGTTGCTAATTCATCTTCAGGAGTGGAGAGAGGGATGTTGAAGGACTTAAAGAATCCATCATAATCGAAAAAGAATGTGGGTCCTTTGCCAGCAGAGGGGGTGGTGTATCTCTGAACGTCGATGTTGCACCACACTTCTACTTGACCCGTTGAGTTGTTATAAACTCTCTTATTCGGTATGTTGTATCCTAGAAAAATTCCTTCTTCAGCCTTCTCGCTGAACTTGCCTACCTGAGTTTTCTTCAAGAGGGTGCATGGTGCGCCAAACGGTTCGAGGTACTCTAGATTAGTTTTACGTCATTAGAGTAACTTGTAACACGTCTTACCATGACGTTTTACCATCAGGACTCAATTTAGAGTGTAACATGCATTGGCAACTGCCTAATTCCAAAATTAGATGGGCGTTTTCGAGTCTGCTAGAATTGTCCGTGTTGTCTCTATCAGGATGCGATTATTTCTCTCAGCAACTCCATTCATTTGAGGAGTGTAGGCAGAAGTGAACTGGTGCACAATTCCCTTTTCTTTGCAGAATGCCTCCATCCATTGATTCTTGAACTCGGTACCGTTGTCTGAGCAAACTTGTCTTACCTTCTGCTTGTAGAGTGACTCCAATGTAGTTACTAGCTCTTTGAATGACTCAAATGTTTCTAATTTGGATTTCAGAAACATTACCCAAGTGAATCTTGAGTAGTCATTAGTAACTACATAACAGTATAAGTCGCCATCGATGCTCCTGGTACTGACTGGACCAAACAGATCCATGTGAAGAAGCTCAAGAGGCAGTTCAATGGAATGAACTTTCTTTTCCTTATGAGACTTCTTAGTCTGTTTGCCTTTCTTGCAGGCGACACAAAATTCCGGTAATTGGAAGTTTTTGACGTTAACTCCTCGCACTAGATCATTCTGGATCAAGTGATTCATCTTCCTGGGATTGAGGTGTCCTATTCTCCTATACCAGGAGATAAAATCCTTCTCGGTAGCCTTTGACAAGAAGCACTGAACTTGATGATCTATTGTGGAGGCCTTGGATAGATCCAAGACATAAAGATCATGTATAGGTTGGACTCACCTTTAGATTTGTATTTTGTTTCGTTTTTCATGTAATAGGATTTATGTTAGATTTCGTTTGTAAGTTGTTATGTTTTGATTATCCTTTTTGTAGTCCAGCGAAACTGTGAACGAAACTATAGTTTCGCTCACAGCTAGCTAATAGTTCACCCGGCGAAACTATAGTTTCGTCCGGGCGAAACTACTGTTTCGACAGCACAGTTTCGCTTGCAGCGAAACTGTCTGCGAAACTGAGACTGTTTTATATAGATCTCTTTGTGTTCATTGTTGGCCATCCTTGCAAAAACCCTAATCGAATATTTCTGTTGCAAGAGGCTACTGGAAGCTTGTGTTTATTGAATATATTGAGCTTTTTCATTCCATTAAGTATTGTTGCTTATTGAATCATCTATGAATACTTTTTGGTCTTCTTGCGTTCATTAAATCTTTGTGTGTGTTGTTTGTGTTTGGTGTTGAACAATTCAAACCATCTTTTGCACTATAAAACTGATCAAATGGACCAACAAAATGGTATTAGAGCCATAGTGCTCTTGATTGTTTGAAGGTTTTGGTTATTTTTGTTCAATACCATTATTTCATCATTTCTATATCAAAGCTGAGTGTATTTAAGATGAAAGTTGATTGAATCCTGCTCGTTTTTGTTTTGGGAAGATTCGTGAATCATCATATCTCAAATTCATTGAGATTCTGGAGATTTTGAATAGTTTTTGAGGTTAAAGGGTTTTCTGGTTCATCCAGCGAAATTGTTGTGTTCTTCAAGCAAAACTACTGCTTCATCCAGCGAAACTACCATTTTCCAAACTACTATTTTCTTGCGAAACTAGATGTTTTGAACAAAAGTTCCACTGTTTTAGCCTGATTTTCTAGCGAAATTGCTGCCGAAAGTATCTTGAATGAAAGTTCAAACTTGTTTCCTGCGAAATTCACAGCGAAACTGAGCAATTTACTGCTTCTGGCTAGCGAAATTGCTGCCGAAATTGTGAGTGAAAGTAGACCTCATTCTGCAAATCTAGCTTCTGCGAATCTAAGCCTCTGTGAAATTAATCTTCTTTCAGCACATCGAATTTACCAAACTTTTCGGCCAGTCTAACTTCTGCGAAACTACCAGCAAAATTACAGTTTCGGCGAAATTACTGTTTCTGCGAAATTACTATGTCAAAGATGACTTCTCTCACTCTTGCTGATTTAGAGAGTGTTGCTCCCAACAGACCTCCAAGACTGATTAACGGGGATAATTTTGAAGACTGGAAGAGATGTCTTAAGGCCTTCTTCTTTTACACTGACCATAATCAATGGGATTCAATTATCGTTGGCCCGCACCAGCCAACAATAACTGTCGGTGGTACTGTCT
>BJCM01115895.1:0-27831 GCA_018326385.1 Flaveria bidentis | reverse complement strand
AGCCAAAGATGAAGTCTTCCGAAGCCTTAGAGACAAAGTCTTCCAAAGCTTCAACTCATGAAGACAGATTTCTTCTGAAGACTTTTGACACATGCTTCATCTGATGTACTGTTCCATAAAGTTGGACACCTTTCCGCTGCATCTCTGTAAAGTCACCAACTTACATGAGTTGGTGAAAAGGTCCATGCTTTTGGTAACTGTACATTGAGGTCTTGAGTCTGTAACTTTCTACTTCATGTACTTTATCCTTTTTATAATAGATAAGGATGTGAGCTATGGCATGTCATATTCACTACTCAAAAGGCAATCTGCCATTTGACTCTACAATGGATTTTGTTTGTGTCTAGTCAATTGTATCTAGCTTGCTTTCAAAGTAAAGTCGGTTGTAGGTTGTAGTATAAGTATTCCTTGTTCTTGTATCTTTCCATTATGCTTTGTAACGCTTGTAATAGAACTTGAGAAAGCAATATACTGCATCCTTGAAAACTAAACACTTGTGTTCTCTTATTCTGTCTCTTACATATTACTTGTGTTCTTAGTGTCAAACTTGTGGTTAATCCAGTATTACTATTTGATTAAGTTTGGTTAATCTCCTCTTTGTGTAGTTGTGTTGTAAGTGACCCCTTTCACCGGTCCTGCAATACATCACGCTAATGAACCAGTCGCACGACTGAGCCAGACATCTAGATCAGTCGTACGAGTGAGACATGAGATTGACTCAGTCCCACGACTGAACTTCAGTCTTGCGTATGAATCAGTCGCATGGGTCAGTCGCATGGGTCAGTCGCATGATTTACTAATGGTTCAGTCGCACAAATGAACACTGCAAACCTATAAATACCACTTAATTCTTGAAAAAAAGACTTGAACGCATACTCATAACCTACCATCTAGGGCATCCTGAAACCCTATTCCCAGTTCATAGATCGCATCTGATCGTCTTCTACTCGTTCTTCATGTTTCTTTAATCGTTAGATTGATCGGGATTGCGTTCTCACTGATTGGATCGCCAATCAAATAGGATTCCGCACTATTTGATCTGGTTTCACGCATAATCAGTTAGTACAATGTACGTAAATGGTCCTAACATCTTTGTCTTCAGCATTAGTGTTTGGTCATCAGCATTGACAAGTACGGATGAACAAACACTTATGCGCAGTTGTTGTCGGGCATCCGCGTTAGTTAATGCGGATGTACAAAACTTGTCAGCATTTCTTTTCCAACTATCCGCATTGGTTAATGCAGAAGAACAAACACTTGGGCACATTTGTTCTATGTCTTCCGCATATACAAATGTGGTTAGCCGCACTTGTCTTCTTTGCAGATTCTTCATCCGCATTAATGTTTGGACTTGTGGGATTTCTAGCAGAACAACCATCAACTCACCACTTGAATTGGCATGTATGATCCTTTTAGGGTCCAACATTCCTCTTCAGAAGAACTCATACTTAGAAAAAATATTAAGAAAAACCTTTTGTAACAGGGCTTAGATTGTAAAGAGATAACATAAACAAGACACATATTAAAGAGGTTTTTTAAAAGAGATAAACTAGGCAATATATATCTTCCCAATAGCTGTAATTAAAAACTTAAATCTTTGTTCATCAATAGCGTTGGTGAACAAGTCATAATATTGTTCATTTGAGTCAACTTTGACTAGTTTAATCAAGTTTTTCTCATGAATATCTCGAATGAAATGATAGCTGATGTCAATGTGTTTTGTCTTAGAGTGCTTAACTGGATTCTCTGTAATAGAGATGGCACTCTTGTTTTCAATGTGGATAGGGGTCTCTATGAAGTTGAAGACATATTCTAAATCTGATTTGAATCCAAAGTTGAGCACAGCAACGTGCAGAAGCAATGTATTCAGCTTCAACAGTTGATGTACAAACACACGATGACTTCTTATATTAGGAGGAGATGATTCTTCCACCAAGAAATTAACATCATCTGATGTTGATTTCTTGTTGATATTACAGCTACCATAGTCACTGTCAGTATCTCCATAGAGATTGAAGTCTTGATTCTTAGGATACCAAAGACCTAGTTTGGGAGCTCCTTTCAGGTATCTAAGGATTCTCTTGGAAGCAATTAGGTAAGACACCTTTGGAGCTGCCTGATATCTTGCACAGATACAAGTTGCAACATGATATTTGGTCTACTTACTATGAGATACATTAGAGATCCTATTATTGCATTGTACCGATGTTAATCAGTATCCTCCCCCTCAGAATCATGATAAAGGTTGTGATTTCTAGGTATAGGTGTCTTGGTTGGTTTAAAATCTTTCATTTCAAATCTTTCTAAGATGTCATTAACATACTTAGATTGATTGATAAAGAACCCATCTTTCATCTCTTCACCTGAATTCCAAGGAAAAAGTCCATCTTTCCCATAGAACTCATCTCAAACTTTTTTTTCATAATGCTTTCAAAGTCCTTGCACATCTGGTCATTTGAAGAACCAAATATGATGTCATCAACATAGACTTGTACAAGCAGAATATCCTTTCCAGACTTCTTTATTAACAAAGTCTTGTCTATTATACCTCTGGTATAGCCATGCTTTAGGAAAAATTGAGAAAGTAACTCATACCACAGCCTAGGTGCCTAGTGCAACCCATAGAGAGCTTTATCTAGTTTGCACACATAGTTAGGATATTCTGGGTCCTCAAATCCTGAAGGCTGACACACATAGATTTCTCTGTCTATATCCCTATACACAATGGAGCACTTGACATCATGTTCGTAGACTGTAAAGTTCTTGGAAGCTTCATATGCAAGAAATATTCTCACAACCTCAAGTCTTGCAACTGGTGCAAAGACATCAGTGTAATCTATCCCTTCCTCTTATGTGTATCCTTGAACTACAAGTCTTTCCTTGTTCTTGATAAGCAAACCTCTATGATCCTTTTTGTTTCTAAACACCCACTTTGTGCCAATGGCTACCTAACCAGGTGGTAGAGGACACAGGTTCCAAACCTTTTGTCTCTTGAATTGAAGCAAGTCCTCTTGTATTGATTCAACCCAACCATTGTCCTTGAGAGCTTCTTCCACTTTCTTTGGTTCCATTTGGAAACAAAGCACAAATATAAGAAAACATACCCATTGTGGATTTGTCTTCTTGTTCTCACGCCTTCAGAGAATCCCCAATGATGTTTTTAGCAGAATGAGTGTTGTGAATACTGAGCCTTGAGATAACATCTAATTTCATAACAAATGCATGTTAGAAAAACTTTGCTCAGAATTGGAAACATTATTTTTGGCTGATGTCTGATGCCCATTCAATAAGGACTGATTGAATGAATATGTGATATCATAAATTGTGGTGTGCTATGAAGCAATATCAATAGTTGCCTGTTCCTCCAGAATGTTGCCTTCATCAGCTTGGTGTTATATGTTGGAGTTATTATTCAATGAGTTTTGAGGTTTATTTTGTTGACAACTTATTGAAGCTTTACTGGTTCCTGAGATGTTTATTCATTTAGGGTTCTTATTCTTGGGAGCTTGATCTTCATTGATTCTTGGAGAACTAGGAATAGGTCTGGTAACTCAAACAGTTGATCATTATCATCAGAATCAATTTGAGTTCCTGTTCCAGCTAAAACATTCTCATAAGAGGGTTAAGAATAGTTTGGAAACAATTCTAAGTCAAAAATATGGTCGGGTCCATTCCCTATAACACAAGGAGTGTGCTTATTTACAAAAATGTTGGATGATTCCTCAACTTGTTGTTTTTTGATGTTATAAACTTTATACGCAATAGAGTTAGAGAAATATCCAACAAAGATATCATCATCTGAATTTTCAGTAAATTTTGCCAAATTATCTTTTGTCTTAAGTAGGGTACAACTACTGCCAAAGGACCTAAGAAATCCTATGAATGGTAGCCTCTTGTTCCATAGCACATAAGGGGTATTTCTATAGGGCTTAACAATAAGAACCCTGTTCTGCACATAGCATGTAGCGTTGAGTGCCTCTACCCAGAAAGTTAGAGGTAGCTTTGAATCAGGTAACATAGTTCTAGAAGCCTTAATAAGTGTCTTATTTCTCATCTCAGTAACACTATTTTGTTGAGGAGTTCTAGGGGATATATATTATCTAGTAATCCCTTTTGAGTTACAGAATGAGTCAAGAACTTGATTCCTATGATCTTTACCTTGTGATTAATTTGATTTTCTATTTTAAGAATAAAAGATTTTAAACTTTCAATTGTTCCATTTTTAGTTCTTAAAAAGAATACCCATGTAAATCTAGTGAAATCATCAACAATCACAAGGCAATATGATTTCCTTCCAATGCTCATTAAACTTGTGGGACCAAATAGATCCATGTGCATTAAGTGTAATGGAATGGTGATAGAGTTAACTTATTTGGATCTATGCGATCCCTTGTGTTGCTTCCCTTTGGACAAGCAACACTGTTATCTTAACAGAAAAATTCCTTTTAAGGCGCAACATGTACCAAGTTATTTTTAGCCAAATTGTTCATGGTTTTAAAATTAGCATGACATATTCGTTTCTGCCACAAAGTTGACTCATCACTAGTGGCTTTGGAAAGAAAGCATGATACTTCACCCAGTGGGGAAGCATTATTCATATCCAGCTTGTACATATTCCCTCTCCTAGAAGATGCAAGAAGCACCAATTCCTAAGGAGTTATCATCCCGGTTTTGAGGATAATGCACTCATGTTCTGTGAAAAGTATTTGGTGCTTTTGATCACAGAATTAAGAAACGTTTAACAGATTGTGTTCATGCTGCTTGACAAAGTTTACTTTGTCAACGTTTAACTTACCATTGGATACACTGCCTCTACCAGAAATGTGTCCTCCGGATTCACCTCCAAACTAAATAGGACCTCCATCAAAATGTTCAAATTGTTGAAAAAGAGATTTGTTCCCTGTCATGTGCCTAGAGCATCCATTATCTACAATCCATACATTGCCATTTTTTTCATGTTGATGTCCCTACACCTAAGATAAAATTATTAGTTTCTATTGGAAACCTGAGCCTTGTTGGTCTTAGTCCCTTCCAATGTAGATGAGATAGTTGAACCAAAATGTATGCATGGGGGTTCAATTATGGTTTGTGAAGAAGAGGTTTGGGCTATAGCATCTTCTCTGATCTTTCACTCCATCCTTTGGTTGATTGATAGTAGATGAGTCTGTTGAGACTTGAGTAGCATGACTTACTTCCAAGGCTTCTTTCTTCTTGAAAAAAATATCACAACCTTTTCTTCCAAAGCAGTCTTCTTCTCGAAAGGTTTCTTTTTGTTTATTTTTGTTTCTTTTCTTGTGCTTTGACTTGTCTTCCGGAGTTATTGTCCTTTCGGAAGAATGAGTTTCTTCCTAAAGCAACTTAGCTTTGGAAACAAGCTTTCCTTTCTTTAAGACTTGAACCGTATGATAAGGTCCAAATGTGAAACCCTCATTGACACTTTCTTTCTTAACATTGTTTGCATAATATGTGCTTGTTGGATTGTAGTATCAATATTTAGCCATGTAGTTATGCAGACCACACACTATGCACTTAATCTTATTCTTCATGGGGCTTGAGGACTGTTGCTTTTGGTACTTCTTTGCTTCTACAATAGCCTTCCCCTTTGATTTCTAATCATTCAGCTAGATAGGAGTGCTGGTACTACACTTCTTTCCTAGATCAAAGCTTCCAATCACTTGGAGTTCACATAAGATAAACACACCTTTTGCTTTGGGTTTATTTTCAGCTTTGACTCAGCCACCTTTTTGGTAGTTTTTCTTGATACCTTGATTTTGTTTCTTTTGGCTTTGGTGGTCAAAGGTTTAATAATGGTGTGGATAAGGTTTTGTTCCTGATCTTTCTTTGTGGTGGTAACCATTGTTGCATCATTCTTTAGCTCATTGGGTGGTGGGTTAGTAGTTGGAACCTATTACTCTTCAGTACCACATCTTGGTTGACTCACAGACATGTAAGAGTGTGGTGGAGCAATGTCATTGGTTCCCATCGCACCTTTGTTTTGATAACACACCTTTGAGTAGGAGGATGATGCAATAATGGTTTTGAAGTTACGCTTTTCAATAGCACACTTCTTTGCTTTAGCCTCGACTATTACTAGCCGGGCTTGAGCCTTAGTCAACTTGGAAATCAAATCCTTTATTTGAGCCCTATAATTTTGAGTGTTCATGTTTTAAAGAAGAAATAGTTTTCTCTAATGATTCAATTTTTAATTTGAAGTTAGATTCTGCACCATAAAGCTCTAGTCAACTTCTTGAGCAACAACAGTGGTTTGTTGTTTAGTTGCTTTACAATAGATTTTAGAGTAGCAAGATGATATTGGGAGGCATGAGTGGTTTCAGGTTTGGACTTTGAGCCTTGCATTCCTTTGCAAAATGACTAAGTTGGTTGCAGTTATAGCATTTGGCCTTTGATTTGTCTAACCCAAATTTGTTGTTGGTTGGGTTCTATAGGAACTGCCCTCCAGTTCTTTTAAAGAACTTCTTTGCTTAATAGGTTAAAAGAGCCATTTGTTAAAAAATGTCCATGTATTCAACGTCATCTGGGCTGAAGCACTATAGATCATCAAAGCAGAACTGAAAGTCACTAGATTGCCCATATCCTGAAAAAAATGCACAACTACCCTGGAAGGAACTTGGTTGAGCCTATTGAGACTTGGGTGTCTTAGCAAAAATAATGTATGGCTAGAGGAAGATGATGGTTTTTGGGGGTAGCTTACTACTAAGCTAAGGAGTTCTTGAGCCTTCAGCAACGAGTAAAGCTTTGCTAGAAGGAAAGCTAGAGGTTTTACTCATTTGGTGACCTTTTTCAGTCTCCATCTCTACACGGTATCCATCAAAGATGCCATATAGTTTGGTCATGGTGAGAGTGTGTAGATTCTCAGTCCTCTTGATAAAGACACAATAGAAAGTCCACTCATGAGGAAGTGCACTCATGAACTTTCTTACAAGATCTTTCTTCTCTAGTCACTCCCATAGACTGAAGTAATGAGATTAAGTCCATATACATGAAGTATTGTTGGCTTAGGATCTCTCCAACAATATGAATGAAGTTCTCGAACTGCTGGTTCAGGGTATCTCTTTAGGACTCTTTAGACTCGGTGGAACCAGGGTACATCAATGTTAAAGAATCAAAGAGTTCTTTGACAGATTAACAGTGCTCAAAGCCTATAATTATGGAGTTTGGTATGGATGTAAGCAGTAATGTCATGGCTTTTCTATTGATGTCCATCTTCTTGAAGTATTCATCATAGTAATATTTAACAACTTTATCTAGCATGGCACCATTACCGTCCGGTGACTCCACCTTTAGCTTGTTAGGTCCGTGAGTGATAGATCTCCACATTTTGCTATCTTGATACTTAATGAAACCTTCAACATGTTTGCACCAAGATCCGAAATTATCAGGGGTGATGATAGGAGCCTTAGTCATGTTCCCATCTCAAATGCAAAAGATTTCTGGTTGAGGGCCATATTTTAGTGTAGTGATTGAATAAGTGAAGAAACAAGGTGATTTGGATGGTTTGATCTCACAATCAAGAGCCTAAGAAACTCGTATACCAATTGCAGGATCGGTTATGGTCACTCAACACAAGGTTTAACTCTCAAACTCACTTGAACACACTTATGTGATGATGCAGAATCCTTGAAAGAGTTGATAATAATAGACTAAGTTAATGAACACAGGAAATGGTTTTCAAGATACTTGTATATATTACTTCTCAACTCAAAGTTTATAAGACTCTTACAAGCATACTAACTGAGTTAAAGTGAGGAACTATATATATTACTACCTATAGTCGGTTATACTTAGATTACTAGCTGGAACTTACTACTAGACAAATACTACATTGTTATAAGTAAGTCATCTAAGATAAAATACTATCCTAGACTAGGTAGTCATGACAGGTCTATGACTTACCTTTTGTCACCAACTAAACATGGTAACTAACTAATTAATAAAAGGTGAACAGTGGAATAAAGTATGGTTAACTACATGGGCATAGGAAAATGACATTCAGTATATCAAAGGTGGCAGTGGTTGTCAAACCGACCATACTTATGTCCACTGGTTCATAGTTGGTTCTTCAAAGGTTAACTGGCTTTGGAAGAATAAGCTCTTCCGAGTCACTAATACATCGGAATAATCAACTTCTTTTGATACTTCTTCTGGTCTTCAAGACTTTATTCTTTAGAAGTACTTGTATTGAAACTTCTAAGTGTTTATCTTCGGAAAAAGAATTACTTAGTCTCGAAAGACTGAGTTCCTCTTCGAAAGTTCTTCTCATTTCGGAAGTTCTTCAACATGGCTTCAAAAGTGCAGATTTCTCTTCAGGGCTTCAAAAGTGCAGATTTCTCTTCAGAATTCTTTCTTCAATTGTACCAAACTTCTTCTCAGTGTTGTTTTGGTTGCACCACTAACCCAATAGGTAAAGAGATGGGGTCATGGAAAACATCCGCATAAGTTTCCAATAAAGACTCCAAAGAAGACTTACTTTGCCCATTGCAAACCATAGTTTCATGCTGATAAAAGTTGTGACCAGCTGATTGTAGACTGAACACCTAAGCATCAACCAATATCATTGGTTTTTCCAAGTAATGAATCATCTTTTCCATCATACACAAAGTGTCCAGGAGTGAATTTCTATGTACAACCAAGACATTCTCCTCTAAGTCTCTTCTCTTCAATCTCCTTTGAAGATAGCCAACGAATGAGATGGGCCTTGGTTGGAAGAGAATGTAACAAAGGAAGGTTTGTAGTGCCTATTATAGCTAAATTATTTGTAACAGGTTTATTACCTCAGCAAGAAGTAGAGGTGTAAGTTGACTCAACTTATTTGACCTAGTAAGAAAAGTGAGTAATCACCATTACTTCATCTTGAATCCTTGCAAGCTTGTAAGCTTTCGGCAAGGTTTTAGACCGCAACAATCATAAAGGATAACCAATTTTAGGTTTATCAGCTCGTAAGAACATGTTCACTGCATACTCATCACAAATTGATACCTTAGTCAAAGCTATATCGAAAGCTTGACAACGTTCCTGTAAGGTCCCTGTTTGGCCAAATGTTGCGAGAGCTCCCATTACATCTTCCCTTAACATTAAGGAATATCGGGCAGGATTAAGCTTTTATATTCCAGCCAAAGCATTCCAACAATCGATCCACCACGTGATTATACAAATGATTGATGCCACAGAAGAGCTATATCTTCTAGGTGAACCACCGCATATCGTAACTTTGATTGCTTCGGAATCTTGTCAATTGCGAAGAAATGCTCAACCCTACATAACCATCCCTCTACATGTTTGCCATTAAAATTAGAGAAATCAATCTTTGTAAGCCTATTGTTGCTTTGATTATTGGAAGATTCACCAATCTCTACTCCACGATTGCTTAAACTACTATGATTGTTCTTAATTAATTGCAAATTAATCAGAATTTCTACCATTTGAAGCTTCACTGAATCCATAGTGTTCGAGTTCTTTGTTGCAATTGCTTTTGCAAGATTGGTGTTGGTCACTCAACAATAATGTTTTTTCTCAAACTTACTTATTCACACTCAGTTAGATGATGATGCAAAATGCCTCCAAGAGTTGATAATAATATATTAAGTAACTAAGAACACAAGAAGATAATTTACAAGGTACTTGTATATATTACTTCTCAACTCATAGTATTACTAGACTCTTACAAGCATATTACATGAGTTACAATTAGAAACTATATATACTATCACCTACAGTCATATAGACTTTGATACCAACTTGAAACCTATGACTAAAGCAAATACTATAATGCTAAATACAAGGTATCTTAGATAAAATATTATCTAAGATAAAGTAGTCATGACACGTCCATGACTTGCCTTTTGTCACCAACTAAAGTTGGGAACTGTACTAACTGATAAACGATGAATAGTGGAATAAAGTATGGTCAACTACATGGGCATGGGAAAGCGCCATGCAGTATCATAGAGATTTGTAGCGGAGTGTCAGAAGGACCATACTTATGTCCACTAGTTCATAGTAGGTTCTTCCGAAGGTTAACTGGCTTTGGAAGAACAAATTCTTTCCGAAACCACTTATACTTCGGAAGAGGCTACTTCTTCCGAGTCTTGAGGTTTGCTTCGCTTCTTCATAATTTGAAGTCACTTGTCTTTAAGTGTTGAACTTTGGAAGAAGGAAGACTTTGTCTTCGGAAGTTGTTGTTTTCCTTCGGAAGCTTCTTCAGACATAAGCTTCGGAAGCTTCTTCAGACATAAGCTTTGGAAGCTCAGCTTTTACCTTCAGAAGAACTTCATTTGCCTTTGGAAGTTCTTCATCAGTTGTACCTTCTCTTCTGAAGTTCAAGACTTAGAAGAATTCAAAGACAATGACTTCGGAAGAAGTCCTTAAGCCACGGAAGAAGAAGCCTCTTCAGAAGTATAAAAGTTCTTCCGAAGCCAATTAACCTTTGGAAGATGCTGCTATGGACTAGTGGACATAAGAATGGTTCTTTGACACTTCGTTGCAGACCTCTGATACTGCATGGCATTTTCCAAAAAGGCCATGTAGTTGACAATACTTTATTCTATTGTTCACCTTTGTTTGTTAGTACAGTGGCTAACTTTAGTTGGTGACAAAAGGTAAGTCATGGACATGTCATGACTATCATATCTTAGATAAGACATTATCTAAGATACCTTAACTATAGCTTTGTAGTATCTGCTTTAGTTATAGCAATCCAGCTGCTATCAAAGTATAACCGGCTATAGGTGATAGTATATAAGTTTCTCATTGTAACTCTTGTATCATGATTGTAAGAGTCTTGTAAACTTTGAGTTGAGAAGTAATATATACAAGTACCTTGAAAATTATTTCTTTGTGTTCTTAAGTTACTTAGTATATTATAATCAACTCTTTGAGAGATTCTACTTCATTATAACCGTGTGAGTATAAGTGAGTTTGAGAGAAACCAAGTGTTTAGTGACATATATCGATCCTACAATTGGTATCAAAGCTTTTTAGGCTCTTGATTGTGTGATCTTACCATCCAAATCAACTTGTTTTCATTCCTTCCTTCATCACACTCTAAAATGGCCCTTATTAAGAAATCTAAAGTTGAGATGGGGATGATGACTAAAGCACCTATCATCACCCCTAAAAACTTTAGATAATGGAGTAGACGCATAAAAGGTTTCATAAGATACCTTGATGGTAAAATGTGGTTGTCTATCGTCAATGGTCCTTACAAGCCCAAGGTTGTTGCACCTAGAGGAAACGGTGCCATGATCAAGAAGGCCGTTGAATACTACTCTAATGAAGACCGGAAGAAGATGGACATAGATAGCAATGCTATGACGGCTCTTATGATTGCTATACCCAACTCCATCATGGTGGGGTTTGAGCATTGCAAGTCAGCTAAAGAGCTATTTGATGCACTGTCACAAATGTACTCTAACTCTAGTGATTCCAAGAAAGATTCACTCAAGAAACAGTTTGAGAACTTTACCTACATTGCTGGAGAGACCCTCAGCCAGCAATACTTCAGGTACATGGATCTTATTGCTTCCCTTCAATCTATGGGAGTTACCATTGACTTGAGAGACCTCTCAAGGAAGTTCATGAGTACACTCCCAAATGAGTGGACGTTTTACTATGTCTCCATCAAAAGGATAGAGAATCTAAACTCCCTTACCATGACTGAACTATACATCACTCTTGATGGATACCGTGTAGAGATGGAAAACAAGAGGGGCCATCCGATGAGCAGACCTCAAGCCTTCCTGCTAGAAACGCTTTAATGGTTGCCGAAGGCTCGGGACCTAATCAACCTTGGCAGTACCTAACTTACTCTCACCAGCCAACCTATTTTTCAGGACCCTATATCACATTTCCTCAGACTCCAAGGTCTCGACAGGCTCAGCAAGGTTCTTTCTAGGACAGTTGTGCCTTTATCTTAGGAAATGGGCACTTTGGTGATCATTAGTTCTGCTTTGATGATGTAGAGTGCTTCAGCCTAGATGATGTGGAGTACGTGGACATAGTCAAACAAATGGCTCTACTTGCTTACAGTGCAAAAAAGTTCTTCAAAAGAACTGGAAGGCAATTCCCTTAAAACCCAGCCAGCAGCAAGTTCAGGTTTGATAAAACCAAGGCAAAGTGTTACAACTATAACCAACTTGGCCTTTTTGCTAGGGAATGCAAGGCTCCCAAGTCGAATCCGGGAACCTCTCATGCCTCCTTACAAGCCTCTACACCTAAAGCCCCTAGGAAGTCAACTAAAACAACAATTGTAGCTCAAGAAGTTGAATGGAGCTTTATGGTACAGGATGTGACTCCTGCTCAAGCACTCATGGCTGGAACAGATGACAACAAGGTATATGAACATATTTGTACTCCACCTTGTATTGCTAAGGTAAAACTATATCAGGACTACAATATGGAGATTAAATCTGATATTGAGTCTTTATATATTTTAAAATCTGACTTTAAAAGAGTTGAATCTGACTATCAAAGAAAAATTGAAGAGTTAGAGAAAATTGTGTCTCTTTTAAAACATGAACACACAAACTACATGACTCAAATAAAGGATTTAATATCCAAATTGTCCAAGGCTCAAGCCCAGCTTGTCACAGCTGAGGCTCAAGCCAGGAAGCATGCTATCTCAGAGCAAAACTTCCAAGCCATCCTTGCATCATCCTCTCACTCAAAAGTTTTTATCAAAACAAAGATGGGTTAGGGACCAATGAAATTGCTCCACCACACTCTTATGATTCTATTACATAACCAAGGTGTGGTACTGAAGAGCAAGAGGTTCCATCTGCTCGCCCACCTTCTCATGATTCAAAGAGTGATGCAAGTATGAAGACCATCACAGGGAAGATCCAAGTAGAACCTACCCATCTTACCAGTGATGACCAACCTCTTGCCACCAATGCCAGAAGAAACTGAGCTAAGGGACCAAGAAAAACTTCCAAGAAAGTGACTGAATCAAAGCTGAAGATTGACCCAAAGCAAAAGGGTGTGTTCATCTCAGCTGGATTTCAAGTGGTGGGAACTTCTGAACCTGGAAAAGTGTGTAGTACCAGCACACCTATCCAATAAAAGGATCAGAAGGGAAAGGGAAAGATTGTTGTTAATGACAAGAAGACCAAGAAACAACAACCTTCACATTCCCAAAAGACTAACATTGCATGCATAATGTGTGGTCTGCAAAACCACATGGCCAAAGTTTGTTATTACAATCCTGCTAGCACACATTATGCAAATAATGTTAAGAAATAAGGAGTCAGGGAAGGTTTCTCATTTGGACCCTATTAAATGGTCCAATTGATGAAATATGGAAAGCTTGTTTCCGAAGCAAGGTTGCTTTTGGAAGAAAATCCTTCTTCCGAAGGGAAAATGGCTTCGGAAGCTAAAGTTGTGAAGAGTCAGAAAGCCAAGAGAGTCCCCTTCAAACCATCCCAGAAGAAGACTGCTTTGGAAGAGAAGGTGCTGAAGGCCTCTTCCGAGAAGAAAGAAGCTTTGGAAGAATGCCATGCTGCTCAAGCTTCAACAAGCTCATCCTCTATGATCAACCAAGGGATGGAATCGAAGATCAAAGAAGATGTTGCAGCCCAAGCCTCCTCTTCACAAACATTTATTGAACCCCCATGCATTAATTTTGGTTCAATAAAATCCTCATTGGAGGAGCCCAAGACCAACAAGGATTGGGTTTCCAATAAAAACTAACTTTTCACTTCATGTGCATGGATATCCATATGACAAGAACAATAATGTGTGGATTGTAGATAGTGGATGCTCTAGGCACATGACTGGGAACAGATCTCTCCTTCAACAATTTCATTATTTTAATGGAGTTCCTGTTCAGTTTGGATGTGAGGCTGGAGGATACATTTCTGGCAGAGGGAGTGTATCCAACAGCAAGTTAAAGGTTGACAAAGTACACTTTGTCAAACAGCTTGAACAATTTTTTTAAGTGTTTCTCAATAATTTGATCAAAAGCACCAAATGCTTTTCACAGAACATGAGTGCATTATCCTCAAACCTAGGATGACTATTCCTCTAGAATTGGGGTTTCTTAGATCTCCCAAGAAAGGGGATATGTACAAGCTGGATATGAACTAAGCTTCCCCACTGGGAGAAGTATCATGCTTTCTTTCCAAAGCTAATGGTGATGAGTCAACACTATGGCATAAACGAATGTGTCATCCCAATTTTAAAACCATGAATAAATTTGTAAAAAATAACTTGGTACATGGTTTGCCTAAAAAGAATTTTTCTGCAAACATAACTGTGTTGCATGCCTGAAAAGGAAGCAACACAGGGCATCTCATAAATCCAAAGTTGTTAACTCCATCACCACCCCATTACACTTATTGCATATGGATCTCTTCGGTCCAACAAGTATAATGAGCATTGGCAGGAAATCATATTGTCTTGTGATAGTTGATGATTTTACAAGATTTACATGGGTATTCTTTTAAGAACTAAGGATGAAACTGCTGAAATGTAAAATCTTTTATTCTTAAAATATAAAATCAAATTGATCACAAGGTAAAAAATCAGAAGTGATCAAAGGACTAAGTTCAAGAATCAAGTTCTTAACTCATACTTTAACTCAAAAGGGATTGCCAGACAATACAGTGCTCCTAGAACTACTCAATAAAACGGTGTTGCTGAGAGGAGGAATAGGACACTTATTGAGGTTGCTCGGACAATGTTGTTGATTTAAAGTTGCCTTTCTGGGCAGAGGCAGTCAGCATTGTATGTTATGTGCAGAACAGAGTTCTTGTAGTTAAGCCACATGAAAAAACCCCTTATGGGCTATGGAACAAGAGGCCACCATTCATTGGCTTTCTAAGGTCCCTTGGCAGCAGGTGTACCATACTAAACACAAAAGACAATTTGGCAAAGTTTGCTAAAAAGTCGGATGATGCTATATTTGTTGGATATTCCTCCAACTCTATTGCTTATAGGGTTTATAACATCAAAAACCAATAACTTGAGGAATCATCCAATAATGTTGTCAATGAGCACACTCCTTGTGTTAGGGGGAATGGCTCTGATTACATTTTTTACTTAGAATTGTTTCCTAACTATTCTATTCCATCTTGTGAGAGTGTTTTAGTTAGAACAGGTCCTCAAAATAATCATGATCAACTGTTTGAGTTCCCCAGAGCCTAAACCCTAATCGTCACAGATGCAATTCTAGAGTTGGCATCAAAGGTTAATAGTGAGGACTTTCTCAACCGACCCCTAGCTCTAACAACTTCATTATCTCCATCCACCATGTCTCAACCTAAACCCTCCATCCAAGAACCACCAAAGTCTAGCACTTCCGAAAATGTTAAAGGCAAGAAGAAGATGACTGTGGAAGAGCTTCAAGAGGAGGAGAGGATTGAGAAACTTAAACTAAAAGGTAGACTCCCAACTAGGAAGTTGCTAGCTGCCAGCTCCAAAGTAGTTGCAGCCAACCAAGAGGCATTTAACAACAAGAAAAGGGTGGAGATCATTGACAAACTCACCAAGCTTGGAGCTATCATTGAAGATATACTCCTGCTACCACTAGAGGAGTTAGTAGAGATAGAAAAGGCAATCATGTTGCAGATTGAGAGAAAGGAGGAAGCAACAAGGTTGGCCTTAGAGGAGGAAATAGAAAGGAAGAAAAGGGAAGTTGATCTGCAGCTTAGGAGGGAAAGGATAACTCTCCTAACCTCCAGGGGTTTCTCTCTTCAATAACCATCTCCACACAACAATGACACAATCCTATGGCTCTTCAACAAAGAGCGGGATCAACTGGAGAAAGAGAAGAAGAAAGCTACAAAAGAGAAGATGAGGGAGAAGAAGAGAAAAGAAGAAGAAGTTGGGGTCATTACTGCCAAGAAGATAGGTGAGAAGGCTTGGATGAAGGATTATCTTTGGGCTCATAGCTTCTCTGGTAGGCAAGTGGGACCTATGTCTAAAAAGACACTCCAGCGACATGTCAGTGACATCAAGGCTAACATTCGCTTAGTAAAAAGGAAAGAGATGTACAGAAGGGGACATGGGATGATCTTCAAACCAACAACTCAACCCCAACTTTAACCTGAGCCTTTCCCATTTCCCTTCCCCATCAAAACTGAACCCACTTCAGAACCTTACACCCCTGAACCCACACCAACCATCATACCTACCTCATCACCACAACCACCTCAACTAATTACCTTTCAACCAAAAACACTACCCAGAACCCAAACACCACTACCTACCCAACAACCATCCAGACCATCCCCTCAGCCTTCTAAACATCTTTCCTTAGAGGAGTTTAAGGATATCAAGATGAAGCTCATCAGATGCATAACCTTGAGCGACGTCTCTTGTGAGGAGGATTCTGTCAAGCTAACTTTTTTTGATGGATCCTCATGTTCCCTCACAAGATATCAATTCCTTGATCTGCCAAGAGGAACACTGGACCAGGTTGTTAAAATTCTTGGGCTCAACTCAGATTCATTTAATGATGAAGAAAAGAAGCTAAGAATGAAGTTAGTGACTCTGTTGGATACCAAGAAAGGGGACAAAGTACCTAGCAAAACCCTTGTGTCAAGAAAGAACTTTATTCAGTGGAGGTTTGAAGTGTCTTCTCATAAATTTGTTGTTGAGAGAGAGAATGGCGAGCTGAACAGGCTGAATGCCTCATCTCTGCTACACTTGAGTAGATTTTATATTGCTGAGTTAGCAGAGAAGTCATTCTCCAACCCCTCAAACTCTAAGGTAGCTGCCCACATCAGAAATCACTTGAGCAGCCTTCACTTTGCTGAGCTAACCACTAGGAGAAGGATTGAAGAGGAGTTAAAACTGAAATAGGAGGAGGAGAGGAAAGGATCAACAACCAAAGGCAAAGCCTTTCTTCAAATGGTTGTAGATCCTAAACTTGAATCCATTTTTAGATGGGAGTATGAATATAACTCTCGTCAACTAACTCTCTTCAGGGGGCACAACAAAGGATGCATGTTATTAGGAGTGAGAGACTGGATCTCCTATCCACTAATGACTTGCACAGACTTCTCAGCACAACTTCCTGACAGAACAATGAAATAGACAAATATCTGTTGTCTCTTGTGTAGAAAGTTTTGAGAAGCAAAAGTAAGTGAGGTTTTGGTAGCATCAGCCTAGGGGGAGTTTGTTGGATCTTGAAAGGCTGGTGCAACCAAAACCAACACTTCGACTATTTTTGGTGCAACTTATAACGGACTTCCAAAGCTAAGTATAGACTTTTGAAGGAAATGGAGTTCTTCCGAAGACAAAGTGCAAGATCATCTTTCGAAGGAAAAGCTCCAACTTTTGAAGTCTTCTTAACTCACAATATTACTAGATTCTTACAAGCATATTACATGAGTTACAATGAGAAACTAAATATATTATCACCTATAATCGGATATACTTTGATACTAACTAGAAACCTATGACTAAAGCAAATACTACAATGCTAAAGGCAAGGTATCTTAGATAAAATATTATCTAAGATAAGGTAGTCATGATATGTCCATGACTTACCTTTTGTCACCAACTAAAGTTGGCAATTGTACCAACTAATAAACAATGAATAGTGGAATGGTCAACTACATGGGCATGGGAAAGCGTCATGTGGTATCTCAGAGATTTCTAGCAGAGTGTTAGAAGGACCATACTTATGTCCCCTGCTTCATAGTAGGTTTTTCCAAAGGTTAACTGGTTTTAGAAGAATAAGTTCTTTCCGAAGCCACTTATACTTCGGAAGAGGCTACTTCTTCCGAGGCTTGAGGTTTGCTTCAGTTCTTCATACTTTAGAAGTCATTTGTCTTGAATTCTTCTAAGTGTTGAACTTCAGAAGAAGGAAGACTTTGTCTTCTAAAGTTGTTGTTTTCCTTCGAAAGCTTCTTCAGACATAAGCTTCGGAAGCTCAGATTTTACCTTTGGAAGAACTTCATTTGCCTTTGGAAGTTCTTCATTAGTTGTACTCAAAATAGTCTAAGTGTTTACTTTTGGTTGCACCAGCCTTTATTGATCCAAAATGCTTTAATCTCTCCTAATTCAGTGAGATTTCTTCTAGTTTTCGTCTCTAATCTAAGCAGCAGTGCATCACGTTCTTGAATTCTTTGTTCCAAAGTTTGATTTCTCATTGTCTCCTTTGTTATCGAGCTTTTCCAAAAATCAATCCGCTCAGATATCAATGTTAGGATCGATTTCAGAGATAGAGAAGTACACAAAGAAAAGAGGTTTACTCAATTCAATCGATGATCTTATTACTCGTATTCAACTGGTATATAACCACTTAACAAATGACTGTTAAGTCATTACAATCATTACACAATTACACTTTTGACCCTACATATTACCACTATTACAATTTGCCCCCTCGAACTATCTAACTCTTAAACATGCATGCAACATAAACTTCATCATACATGACGAGACTAAGATTAACAACAGACTCAAACGTCTTAGGCGCTAGTGATTTCACCGATCTCCTAATTATTGAGGGTTATCTGTAACACCCAGTTATTTTTTTAGTCAAAGAAAGAAGAATAAAGTGAAGAAAAAGAAAGAAAATATATTTTACCCAAGTTAAGGGGTAGATAGTGTCAAAAAGGAAAAAAAGGTTTGAAAATGGGTGTAAAAGGTGATGGTTGCCCATCACTCTCTCTACACCCACACAAAATTCAGATCTGGTTACAGAGAGATAGAAAAGGAGTTGAAACTCTTGGGTATTTTGAAGAACAAGTGCAGGAAGTCAAATTCAAGGTAAGAATTCATGTGTTTATGGTGTTCTTAACTGGTTCCATCCTTGGTTGTATGCTTATATGTGTTGTGTGTGTTTTGGTGTGTGTTTTTGGTGGGTTTCTAGGTGGTTGAACTCAATTGCAACGAGTTTGGAAGAAGCCATACTCGATAGGCTGCTATGGTGAGTTCTAGAACCCCTCTTTTACATGTTTTTAACTGATTTTGGGGCTGGAAATGCATGATTGAACTTTTTATAAAATTAGAGTTTCATACCCGAATGTTTGAATGTGTGTATGTGCGGGTATGGTGTGATTTTGATCTATGTTCATACTTGTTGATGTTATGGTTGTGTTTCTAAGGCTTAGAATGTAAGATTTAAGCTTAAAACATGATAGATGGTGTTTGGGGACCAATTCATGATGATAAGTGTGCCCTAGGCTGCTCATACGCCCAACAGTAGTTCATACGCCTAAGTTTAGAAAAACTGCCTAAGTGATGAACAAATGCGGATGAGCATTAACAAATGCGGATAAACATTAACAAATGCGAATGAGTAAAGTCAATGTGGATGAACATGTTAGGACCGTTTAGGTACAGAGTACTAACTGATTTACGTGTATACCAAACCAAATAGTGCAGAATCCTATTGATTGGCGATCCAATCAGTGAGAACGCAAGTATAATCAATCTAATAATTAATCAAAACGTTATGATTGATTGCAAGATGATTAACTGCGATCTATGAACTTGGAACAAGTGTTTTTGAGTCTCTGGACAACTAGGGTATGATTATGTGCGTAGGTATTCGAATTGTTACGTTTTTCCACGAATTAAGTGGTATTTATAGGTTAGGGTTTTCTATTCATACGAATGAACCATTAGCATAGTTCAGTCGTGCGACGGAAGCATGCGGTTGATCCATCCGCACGATTGAAGATCCAGTCGTGCGACTGAGTCAATCAAATGTCACAATCGTGCGACTGATCCAGTCTCCTGGTTCAATCGTGCGACTGGTTCATTAGCATGAAGTATTCATGCATATGGTCCATTCGCATAAGAACTTCACACAATTAAGTTTAAACATGTTTCCCAACCATTATTGACTAAGAACTATGCAAACAACCACAAACCTATATAGTTAGTTCAATACACAATAAACAATGAAATATTAAACATTATAAGCATAAACCACACATTGTATTTCATTCATACCCATTCATTACATATATGTAAGACATGAAAGACATTTTACATTGAGCTCCTAAACTAGGTACATAGTATCAACAGAACAAATGCGGATGAACATTGACAAATGCGGATGAGTAAAGTCAATGCGGATGAACATCGTCCAGATTTAGCCAGAACATCTCAGCAAGTTGCTCATCCGTAAAGTCATGAATGATTTCTCCTTCTTCAGGAGTATAGCTTACTGACCTTCGGACGATCCCTTGCAAATCAAGAATCATTGTGAGTTGAGACTTGATTTGCTGAAGGGGAGCAACATCATACTCATCTTGCTGAGATGATTAATCTGCTTGATTTAAAACATGTAAATACATCAACCATTAGTCAATAATCAAGACAGAGACATATCAAGTATATATAAACATTAATTACATAAGTTTAATACATGATTCAATTACAAGATTTAAAAATTACATAACATCTAAGCATTACTTTTATCTTGAATCATGTGATCTTCTACAGGCGGGGCTGAGGTCAAGCCACCTTGATCATGAGTCTTCTTGGTGCGCCTCTCGCTAGCTTGTGTGGCCCCTGATGCCGCTGTATCATCTTCTTCCTCATCATCTCCCCCATCTCCTGCACCATCATCATCCTCCTCATCATCAACCTCATCATCATCATCATTATCACCATCTTCATCACCATACCTTTCTCTTATCTTCAGAGGCTTATCCTTTGTTCCTTTGAGCTTAAGCATGATAGTCTTTTTGGTAGCCTCCAACTCCTCTATCTTCTTAGCTGATAGGGCTTTGTGCTCCTAGAGTTGGGCAATCTTCTCACCCTATGAAGCCATCTTCTAAGCTTGGTACTTAATCAGTTGTGCCTGCTATGAGATCTGCTGTGCTTGGGCAGTGTTTTGCTCCACAAGCTGACGTATTTGGGCAACTCTCTCCTCATCAGCAGCCCACAGCTTCAGCACCATTTTGTTTAGTGCTGATAGCTGATCCTCTACCCCAACGGAAGGTAAGGATGATCTAGTAGTGAATATCGGGTGGGATGATAGTCCAGGTTGGTGGCTAGTGGAGGTGGTGGTGGCAGTGGTGAATATGGGTGGTGGTATATGAGTGGATGGTGATAGGTAGGCTGTAGTGGTGGTGGAAGTAGTGTAGATGGGTGGTGGAGTGGCTGTAGTAGTGATGGTGGGTGAAGTGGTAGTAGTGATGGTGGTAACTATGGTGGTGGGTGAGTGAGTGGTGGTGGAAGATGTGATGGCAGTGGTGGAAGAGGTAGTAATCAACGTGAACCTCCTTCTCTTGGGCTTCATCCCGTGGGGATGAGCCATCCTCTTCTTCCTCATACCCTTCGAGGCGGATGCTCCCCCTGTGATGTTGGGCTGATCCAGGGTGTAGGTTGGATTAGTCATAGTCTCCCTAGACCCACCCGGGGGTTCACCAACTGCCCGAATCCCTCATTCAGTGGCAACCACCTTGCTGTCCATCGTTCGAGTCAATGGCTCATCATCACTCTCCTCCTCCTCATCAGATCTGAAATCCTGATGGAAACTAGCTATATCAGCTTCTCCCTGAGTGGATGGTGGAGGTGTAACATCTGTAGTGGTGGCCCTCGATGTAGTAAGGCCAATGTCTCCACCATCACCACTGTCATCATCATCCGAGTCATCAGTGGGAATAACGATCGACTCAGTGTCGGAGTCGCTGTCATCGTGGCGCCACTTCCTTTGGGTCGGTGCCACGTCGTCTTCACGGGCCAGATGCCCAAACATCTGCCTCACAGGGGGTTTCACCTGTTCCCCTGTACACCTTCATCCGGCCCAAGGTGGTATCGTCCATCACCTCGAGCACCACGGCATCCTCCTTCTCCTTTGGCAACAAAGGGAACTTTTGGTCAATGATTATCTGCATAAATCGAGGGTACATGAAAAAGCCCTCCTTGCCCTTAGCCTTGATGTTCTCCACCAGGTAGGTGAAGATAATCCTGGAGAAGCTGAACGGATGGTTCAGCACCAACGCCACATAGGCGTTCTGTATCTGATCGGATAGCTCGTCGAATCCCCCCTTCTGTGAGGCAATACACTTGAGTAGTACATGGGCTAAGTACTTAAGCTGGGGACACAGGTTGCTCTTGTTGAGCACACCTGAGTTGATGTCCTTAGAGTACTTGGCCCGTAGAAAACAGCCTCATTCTGTCAGTGGGTGTAGACGGGTAGGGTAGTAAGCATCGTCCCCAAACTCTAATACTGTCCTTAGATCGTCCTCAGTGATATCTATAGGCTGACCAAAGATAGAGCTCCTGATCCGGTGGGGCTCTGAGGTCATGTCGACAACCGCGCCTTCCCAATAGGCCTGCTGAATGGAGCGATATGGTGTGCACGGAGTCGAAATGGCACGGAAGATCCTCAATCTCCATAGGAAAGTAATAAAGCCTGAGAAGTCAGCTGAATTCCTGGAAGTCAGATCTAGATGAGCACAGATGTTGTGCTTCGTACTCATAGTCCAACGACTAGCCATCTGTTACACAATGCAAATAAACGTTAGTGTGTGTCAATGAGTAATATTTTGATTTATTTAACTTGAAGTCTTATGTTCTGTCATGCAGATGAACTGTGCGACTAAGATCTAGTCGTGTGAATGAGTTGTGCGACTGAATCTAGTCGTGCGAATGAGCTCATACGTATGACTGAGCATGCGACTAGGCTTAGTCGTATGCTATCTCTTGTGTTTATACCAGTCGTGTGACTGAACTCATATGCATGGTTCAGTTGTGCGGCTTAGCCATTCGCCAAGCTTAGTCGTGCGACTGAAGTTCATCAGGGTGTCCATTTTCATGACAGACTGGCTGTTCAATTCAAATTCAAATTTTGAGCAAAACTTAATGTTAGACATCGTGGTTTGGCTCATTAGTCTTGCAAATGACCGACAGAACATCTAATAACCTTAAATTTCACAATGTGCTTAGTTTTATTAGTTTCTTAGGCAAACTAAGTCTTGGTTCTGTTTAGGGCTTACATTCAATCATTTAGGGCACAAATCGATGGACATTTGAGTGGATTGCACCCTATTTTACCTGTATAATTACTATAAATCGTCAGTACACAACAATCAGTGGTCTAGAGTGATCAAAAGAAAATCGGGTAGAGTAAGGGTATAGTCGTGCAATTTGGGTGCGATTTGGGAGTGATGAATGACTGCGACTGATTCCACCTCCATTTATACTAGAGTTTCCTTCAGTCGTGCGATTGAGCCCAGTCGCATACTTGATTCCTTCGACTGAAGATCAGTCGTGCGATTGGCACAGTCGGTCACCTTCAGTTGTGCGACTAGAAGTTTGTCGTGCGAATGTGTCATTCAGTCACCTTCATTCATGCGATTGGTTCATTCTTGTGATCCAATCGTGTGAGTTTACTCATGCTTATGGTCCAATCACACGTTTGGCCCATACGTTTGGGTTAATCGTGTGATTGGGCTCATACGCACGGGCCAATCATACGGCTGGTCCATACTCATGGTCCAGTCGTGCGAATGGATCATACTTATGATTTTGACTTTATGACCATTTGACACTTAGCCCTTTTTAACTGTTGATTAAACATTTCGAGCATTCGATCATCTCAGACATGACCAATTTAACTTAGAAAACTTTTGATCACCTCAGACGTGATCCTTTTAAAAAATTCGTCACCTCAGACGTGACCCTTTTAGTGAGTGATTCCCAGATTGACTTTTGATGCATAGCTTGACATTTAACTGATAAATTAACTAAAAATTACGAAATTAAACAACTATAAATAAACCAAATCTAAAACATATTTTTGTAATTTTGTGTGAGGTTAAACTCCTAAGATAAATATCTAGCAGTTTTATTTCTCGGACAGTAACTTCGAGTTATTTTGACCATAGCTGGAATGATTCATTATGGAATCATACATGTTTGTCAAATAATTAGGGACATTCTAACAAAACCTTTTGATGATAGATTCTTGTTTTCATCGAAAGTCATAAGCAAGTCTAGGAAATCATACTAGTGCTACAAGATGTACATAGTGCTTTTGACTTTCAAGAGTTGCAGCAATGATGATTGTCAGTATACTTGTCCTCTTAAATCCATACACAGACTTTTGACACAGATTGGTGATGATTTTAGGTTTAATTATTTCAACAAGCATTTGTGGATCCCATGCTTATATGGTAATCAACGTTCCTTAGGAGATTTTTGAGCGGTATACGGGTAGTATTCAAGAAGAAACTATTCTAGAGTTTTCAAAGAGATGCTAAGCCTCAAGTCAGTGCCATCGTATAGTAGAGAGGCGCAAACCACAATGAATTCTAGAATATTTAGGTTATGCTTATCCTTAGGTTAGTGCCACCGCACAGCAGAGAGGTACACAACATATCTTCTTGATTGAGCAATTTTTTCTTTTTGCACAGATCGCACCAATAACATGGGTTATTAGCTTGATTGAATTTTACAATTTTCATGTGCTTTGCTCATTTTTATGGTCATCCGCACACATTTGTGGCGTTTATTTTGCTCGCTACCCCTTATTGGAACTTCATTGATTGTGTTAACCAGGATAACCCACAGCTTGTTGAACAACTTAGTTTGAACTTGACATCACCAACGAGGTCTATTAATATATTGTGTTGAATCTACCGACATATCATCAGATTGTCTAGCAACCTCTAGGTCTACTTTCTCCATGTTACCTTAGTAGCAGCTAGCTTAACTATCATTTTTCCTTTTATGTTGTTTAGACATCTCAGATTTATACTTTGAATTCTGCATTTTGAACAATTCATTCTTTTAAAGTCCTAAACTATTTGTTCCTGTGTACTATCATATTCCATAGTCATTGAATCGGTATCACAGATACAATCTCATTTCTCTTAGCTAAAATGTCCATTTCCCTTGTTTTTTTTAATTACTTAATACTAGTCTAACCTATTCTCCCCCCTAAAATTCAAAAACCGAAAATGGTTTTGCATTTAGAATTTTAATACGCAAAGAAATGAACTAAAATAAAATAAAAGAAAATAAAATAAAAAGTAAGATTAACTCGACTCGTTGGACTATGCACTTTCATCGTCTGGAATCACTTCATTTTTCTTTTTAACGCCGTTGACCTCTAACAGATATAGAAAACGTGGTTTATCAAAAGCTTTTATGTAGAGGTCAGCGCGTTGAAAATCCATATTAATTTTAACAACATCGATTAAGTTCTTTTCAAAACAATCACGTATAAAGTGATATTTAATTCCGATGTGTTTTGTCTTAGGATGTTGGACCAGATTTTTAGTTACGTCTATAGCAGCTGAATTATCAACAAATATAAGAGTGTTAGAGAATTTCAAACCATAGTTTCGCATTTGCTGTTGAATCCATATGATCTGCGAACAGCAACTTGTAGCAGCAACATACTCAGCTTCACAAGTTGACAGAGCAACCGAGGTCTGCTTCTTACACTGGCAGGTGACTAATCCTCTCCCAAAAAATTGACATCCCGCTGATGTTGACTTGTAGTTCATTTTCCAACCGCCGTAATCCGAGTCATTATACGCTGTAAGCTCGAAATCATCATCATGAGAATACCACAACCCAAGTGTTTGTGTACCCTTCAGATAACGAAATATCCTTTTAACTCCTATTAATATGGTTGACTTTTGGTTTCGCCTGATATCTTGAGCAAAGACACGTTGCGTACATGATGTTAGGTCGTGAGGCAGTGAGATACATGAGAGATCCAATCATTCCTCGGTACATGGTAGCATCCACCAGATCACCATTCTCGTCGGGTGCTACATCATGGTTTGTAGCAAGTGGAGTCCCAACTGCGGAAGTGTTCTCCATATCGAACCGACTGAGAATATCCCATACATACTTGGTCTCATGTAGAAATATCCCCTTTGGTGTCTGATCCACCTGTAACCCAAGAAAGAATTTCATCTCTCCCATGGCACTCATCTCAAATTCAGCCTTTTACTGCTTCAGATTCTTTACATAGGTCTTCGTTTTTAGAACCGAAGATTATGTCATCAACATAAATTTGAACAAGCAGTAAATCACCATCCTTTTCTTTGATGAACAGTGTACAGTCAATCACTCCTCTGTGAAATCCATGTTTCACAAGATGAGTTGAGAGTTTTTCATACCATGCTCTTGGGGCTTGGTGGAGCCCATAGAGAGCCTTATCCAGTTTGTAAACTCTGTCCCGATGATATGGATCCTCAAATACTTCGAGTTGACTGACATACATTGTTTCCCGGATTTCACCATGAAGAAATGCACTCTTTACATCCAGTTAATTAAACTTTAATCTTCATGTAAGAGGCATAGGCTAGGAAGATATGAATAGTTTCCATTCTTGCCACAGGTGCAAAGACTTCGTTGTAATCAATTCCCTCGACTTGTCGAAATCCTTGAACTACAAGTCGAGCCTTGTTTCTGATTATGACCCCTTGGTCATCTTTCTTGTATTTCAAGACCCATTTTGTGCCAATGACCTTAGCACCTTTAGGTCTATCCACCAGTGTCCATACACCTAACTTCTTGAATTAAAGAAGTTCTTCTTGCATGGCACTCACCCATGCCTCGTCGTTTAGGGCTTCACTGACATATTTCGGCTCAAACTGAGATACAAAACATCGATACGCACCATCGTGCAGATAACCCTTTTCCATTACCGAGGCATAATCAGCTGAATATAGCTGATTTCTAGTCTGAACTCCTGATCTTACATCCCCAATGACATTGTCCAGAGGATGGTAGACGTTTAAGCAGGATCCAGGAGTAGTGGGAACGACTACCTCATTATCGAGATTGTGAACTCTTGGTTCCGAATCTGAGGCAGTAGGAGTTTGAGGTTCTAAAGAATCAGAGGCATCAACATCAGATACTTGTGGACTTGCAGTAGTAGGAATTTGTTCCTCCTGTTTGACCAGATCGTTCTCCACGGTTTCATCGTCAGAGGAGGAGTCACTTACCTCACGTGCTCCCCCTGAGTCATTAGGTGACTCTCCTTGTTGACCAATTTTTGTTGAGTCTTGTGAAGGTGTGTTTAAGACATCATACATCATTTTGGTTGCTAACTCATCTTCAGGAGTGGATAGGGGGATGTTGAAGGACTTAAAGAATCCATCATAATCGAAAAAGAATATGGATCCTTTTCCAGCAGGGGGTGGTGTATCTCTGAACGTCGACATTGCACCACACTTCTACTTGACCCGTTGAGTTGTTGTAAACTCTCTTATTCGGTATGTTGTATCCTAGAAAGATTCCTTCTTCAGTCTTCTCGCTGAACTTGCCTTCCTGAGTTTTCTTCAAGAGGGTGCATGGTGCGCCAAACGGTTCGAGGTACTCTAGATTAGGTTTACGTCATTGTAGTAGCTCGTAACACGTCTTACCATGATGTTTTACCACCAGGACTCGATTTAGAGTGTAACATGCATGGCAACTGCCTCATTCCAAAATTGGATGGGCAGTTTCGAGTCTGCTAGCATTGTCTGTGTTGTCTCTATCAAGCTGCGATTCTTTCTCTTAGCAACTCCATTCATTTGAGGAGTGTAGGCAGAAGTGAACTGGTGCATAATTCCCTTTACTTTGCAGAATGCCTCCATCCATTGGTTCTTGAATTCGGTACCGTTGTTTGAGTGTACTTGTCTTACCTTCATCTTGTAGAGTGACTCTAATGTAGTTACTAGCTCTTTGAATGACTCAAATGTTTTTGATTTGGATTTCAGAAACATTACCCAAGAGAATCTTGAGTAGTCATCAGTAACTACATAACAGTACAAGTCACCAGCGATGCTCCTTGTATTGACTGGACCAAACAGATCCATGTGAAGAAGCTCAAGAGGCAGTTCAATGGAATGAACTTTCTTTTCCTTATGAGACTTCTTAGTCTATTTGCCTTTCTTG
>BJCM01115785.1:0-10196 GCA_018326385.1 Flaveria bidentis | reverse complement strand
TTCTGTCTTACATCCCTAGTTACTTTGTTCTCTAACTTACAACATAAATTGCCATCTTTTATATACTTATGTATTGAAAACTATGGAAATCTCACCAACATTATTGTTGACCTTTTATTTTTAACATGTTTCAGGAAATACTCAAGTTTGATCGCCACTTTTGAAGCTTGTTCACACATAGGAATGGACCTAGTTAAATAAATGAATGAGCTTGTTATATTTCTTATTATGCTTGTTAATTTCTTTATTTAAGACTTATGTTTGTAATGTTACCTTTGAAACTTATGAATAATATATTTGGATTTAATAATAGCGTTATGTGGCTGTGAATGATCTTAACTCTCACATCTTGACGTTTCCGCCATCAAGGTTGGGGTGTGATAGTGTACACGGTGCGCCAAATGGCTCGAGGTACTCCAGATTTGGTTTACGTCGTTAGAGCAACTCGTAGCACGTTTTTTCATGACGTTTGACCACTGAGACTCGATTAAGAGTATAACATGCATTTGCTACCGCTTCGTTCCAAAATTGGATAGGCAATTTCGAGTCTGCGAGCATCATCCGAGCAGTCTCTATCAAGCTTCTATTCTTACTCTCGGCAACCCCGTTCATTTGAGGAGTGTGGGCAGATGTGAACTGGTGCATAATTTCTTTTTCTTTCCATAATGCCTCCATCCATTGGTTCTTGAACTCGAACCGTTGTCTGATCGAACTTGTCTTACCTTTTGCTTGTATAGTAACTCCAATGTAGTTACCAGCTCTTTGAATGATTCAAATGTCTCTGATTTGGATTTCAAAAATATCACCCAAGAAAATCTTAAGTAATCATCCGTAAGTACATAGCAGTACAAAATGCCAGCAATGCTCTTTGTACTGACTGGGCCAAACAGAACCATGTGAAGAAGCTCCAGAGGTAGATCAATTGAGTGAACTTTCTTTTCTTTATGAGACTTCTTCGTCTGTTTTCCTTTCTTACATGCGAGACAAAAGTCCGGTAATTGGAAGTTCTTGACATTTACGCCACACACTAGATCATTCTGGATCAAGTGGTTCATCTTTTGTGGATTAATGTGTCCAATTCTCCTATGCCAGGAGATGGGGTCTTTTTCTATTGCCTTTGAGAGAATAAGCATTGTACTTGATGATCAGTTGTAGAGGCCTTTGATAGGTCCAAGACATATAAATCATTATATCTTGAAGCTGACATTAAGACTTGATCCTCCGGTATCACATACTCCTTCTTCAACACATAGCACTTCTTGTTGTCAAAGATGACCTTGTATCCTTTGTCACTAATCTGGGATACAGAAAGTAAATTATTTTGAAGTTGTTGAACATAGTTTACCTTATCAAATTTCACTTTCTGGTTTCCTACTTCCCCTTGTGCAGTGATATAACCTCCTTTATTTCGAGCAAATGAAACGTGTCCTCCTTTAATTTTTTTGACATTTGACAAGAGAGACAGGTTTCCAGTCATGTGCCTTGATTCTCTACTGTCAACAATCCAAGTATTTGTAGACGCACTATAGCGGACACCCTGCACATTAAAAGGAAATAATTAGTTGAGGTTAGGTACCTAAGCTTTAACTAGCTTGGGTGACCCGGAGGCATCACACATCATGAATTCTACCCACTGTCCATTTGAGGGAGATGGCAGATCAATCTTCTTCTTATGCTCATTATCAGACATTGGACTTGATTTTTCTTTCCATAAGCCACTTTTGTGTAAGGCCTGTTTGTGATAAACAGACGCTTGGCTTATGGTTTGATCTTTATGTTCACTAATTCTTCTTGGTGGAGTGATAGAATTCCTTTTAGAAGAACTTGGTTTATGATCATGAATTTCAATTTTCTTTCTTGGTGTTTGATAATAAGGACAATTAGAAGCATTGTGTCCATATTTTCCATAATTGTAGCATGATCTACTTTCGACATGTTGGTGGAACTGTTTCAGTGGGGAAGTGTATGATACAGATGTGACTTTAGTATGTTTGGGTTTTGTCACTTCTTGTTTAGATGTTTTAGCTTCTTTAACAAAATTCATAGTTTGAACATTTTCAACATCTTTACTCTTGCTTATTTGGACTTAGACATGGTGCACGTGATTGGTTAACTTGTTTGGTCTTTTTGGGTTCAGATTTAGACGTGTTTGAACCTGACTTTACCTTAACCTTTTCAAATTGTTCATCCAAATTAACAATACATATTTTACCTTTCAACTTCAAAGTGGTCTCCTTCTGGTTAGTGACAGATTCAATAGGTTTACTTGTAGAATCTGGATCACTTACTAGAGGAGTGGACACCACATGATCCTTGATTGGTTTGTAACTAATTGGTTTACATTTAGTATTCAACAAGGTCTCATGTTGTGGTGAAACCACTTTGTAACCCAAACCCTCCCCGTTGTTATGTTCTTTCACTAAGTGCTGAACTATGTGAGAAGAACCGGTCCAACTGTGTAGTTTTTGTTTTAAAGAATTTAACTCGAATTCCAAAACTACTTTTTGTTTCTTAGTTTCTTCTAGGGAGTTTAAATAGAACTTTATGTCATTTGCTTGGTTAAAGGCAACAACTTCGGTTTCCCTTAGTTGTTTATTTAATAGTTCTATTTTCTCTTTATAACTGTGCTCATTTTGTTTTAAAATACTGTTTGCTTCTATGCACAGTTGTAAGTCATTTACTAAGCTATCATTGTGATCTAATAGCCTAACAAATTTTGAGTCTATGCTTTATCTAAATTTAATACATTCATTACAAGCATAACTATCAAAAAGTTGGTCTTTAGTACTTACCTGAGAAGATTCGGTTGAATCAGCCATCATAGAAGAGTTTGAATGTTTGGGTGTTGGTGATTCTAAACATGTTGTACTTTGAACTTCTTCATTCAGGTGATTGACCACATTTGTAGTTTCTTCATTATTAGACATCACCAGTTCCACTGCAATTTCACCTTCGCTTGGTGAGTCGTCATCCAAAACTTCAACACAAGCAATGTTGGATTCTCCTGGAGATACAAAGCGAAAGGTCTAATCTTGCCCTTCGTCGTCTTGTGCAGTCAAGGCCTTAGGTTCCTTGCTTGATGATGTAGCCCCATTGGTGGGTTTATCTTGATGGTTGAAGGTGGAGAATGGATTACCATTACCTATTTTCTTGGGATTTACACATTCACGCTTGAAATGCCCCTTCTCTCCAGAGTTAAAACAGGTAACTTGGTTTTAATGAAACCAAAGGTTGTGTCTTTGGTGGCTATCAAGTTCTGTCGCGTTTTCTTCACAAATTCTTCGCCCTTCGGACAGCACTGGCAACGCCCACATGATATCCATTCTTTCGAGTTCAGTTTCATCTACCTGCTCGTAGTCTTCATCAGCGAGATGGCAATTTCCAATCTTCCCCGCAACTAGACCATCATAGGAGTGAACAACAGCTGCTAGGAGATCCATATGCTCCTTTGCTACCTCTACAGCCATATTACCGAGATTCTCGGTCTTCAATTTCATAGCATTGGCTTCAGGTGCTATGTATTGGGTGCAAGATGACCCTAACGTGTCAGATCCTGAAGTAATGGTTTGGGACGGAGCGGCTGAACTGGACACGAATGTTGTTTGAAGTGGTGCTCCAGAAGTTTTTGGTTGAGGAGTTGAGTTGTAAAGTGACGGGTTCTGATCATATGAACCTTTTTGAGACCTGTACTTCATCCTCAACTCATCCTCTCTCAGCTTCACAATGAAATCATTAATATCCAACTTTGCCAACATATCATTCTATCTGAGGTTTGACACAAACGAAACCCACTTTTCTGGCAATCCATCTGCGAAATTCGACACCATGTCTTCCACGGACGAGGTAACCCCATGAGTGTGAGCTCACTCATCAAGTGGTAGAAACGATCGATGAGGTCATCCAGGCACTCTTTTCCTATCGAAGAGAAGTTATCAAACTCCTTCTTTAAAGCCTTTGCCTTCAATGCCTTCAACGTCGCACTCCCGTCATACCGTTTTTCCAAAGCATCCCATAGCTTCTTGGCTTGCTTGTTCTCAGAAAACTGATGGAATATATCCTTAGGAATTGCCTAAGTTAACAAAGCATACACCTTATTCTCTGCATTATAGATTACCTTCTGGCTATCAGTCATGCCACCCAATTTAAGTGTTGTTAGAACTGTGTACGGGACGGAGTACTAACTAATTTACGTGTATACCAACTCAAATAGTGCGGAATCCTATTTGATTGGCGATCCAATCTGTGAGAACGCACGTAGAAATAATTATGGATTGAATCTAAACGTTACGAAAGATTTGGAATCGATCTAGTGCGATCTATGAACTTCGAACAGGTTCTTAGAGGTCTCTTGATGGCTAGGGTACGTATGTAGTCGAAATGTTCTCAATTCTTATTTTTATCCACGAATTAAGTGGTATTTATAGGCTAAGGTTTCTCATTCGGGCGACTGAACCATTAGCATGGTTCAGTCGTGCGATTGAGCCATGCAGTTGATCCATTCGCACGACTGAATGTTCAGTCGTGCGACTGAGTCAATCTCATGTTACACTCGTGCAACTGATCCAGTCTCCTGGTTCAGTCGTATGATTGAGTCATTCGCATGATGTTGTTCATGTGTATGGTCCATTAGCATGGGCCATTCGCATGAGAACTTCATATTACTAAGTTTGAATATATTTATTAGTCATGACATTACTAAGATTAATTTAAACAACGACAAACCTATATAGTCAATTCAATAAGCGTTAAACTACTAATTAATAAAATAATAAACATTATAAGCATAACCACACATTGTATTTCATTAAGTACCCAATCTATTACATATGTGAAAGACAATAAAGACATATTACATTAATCTCAGAAACTAGGTACACATGTTACTACAAACCCTCCTTTGGACCTAGATTCATCTATTGTCTTACATTCTTCATAAGCTCCTTATATTTCTGGTACTTCTCCTCTCTTATAACTCCTGCATGTATTTCAAATGCAAAGCAGAGTCTGATCACGTTTTGGAATTGGAGGGCTTGTACAATATCTTGCGCGTCATAGAACAGTGGCCACTTGTATAAAGTGTAAACATCGTCAGAAGACAAGTTAGTTAGCCACATCGGGTCAAATACCCTGATAGTTTCCATATTACCTTCTCTGTTCAGAACTATGACAGCCTCACATGTTCTCCAATCATAGTACCACCACTTAAAGTGTGGAAAGTCCTGTGGCATTTCCCTTAGAGGGATTCTTGATATCGTGCATGGAGGACTCCACTTCAGCAATATCTTTGGCTTGCTAGTAATGGAATCAACTTTAGACCGTCTGATATACCTAGCAAGTTGTTGAGCTTTGAAGTTGACCCACCTAGTGTGGTACTCTCTCTTCAAGGTAGCCTCAAACCAGCCTGACATCTTTCTTGGGTCAACATATAACAACTTCAGTTTGGCTAGCTCGTTCAACTCAAAACCAGGTACAGTCTTTAGATCGTGTGGGAATCTAAAGTACCCTATACCCTTCTCTCTCTTTACCGCATATACATTAAGATCCTCAAAATAGGCCAATGCGATAATCTTGCCTGACACGTTTTGATGCTTCTTCACTTTGTAGACACTCGGTTTTGGAGCAACGCGTTGGGCTCGGATCTCCGCAAAACATGCAACCCATTCAGCCTTTCTGATGTTGACATCAGCGTCTGAGGCTTGGGATTTTTCTTTGTCCTTCTCTGACTCCTTCTCTATTTTATCCAAAGTTTCGAAGGTATCACTGACAAGGGTGTCTCCCATATTGGGAACAACATTCCCTATGTTATCAGTATACTCTGGATAATGTTGGGCCGTGACATCCTCAATTTCTATTTCGTCTATATCATTCAGCTCATCATCACGTTCCACATCTACCGTAGGAGCATCCTTCACGATCTCATCAGGATTGAGTGTGAACATTTCGGCCAATTGCTCATCAGTGAGATCATGAATTATTTCTCCCTCTTTAGGAGTGTAACTCATAGATCTCCTGACTATCCCTTGCAAATCAAGAATCATTGTTAGTTGAGTCTTGACCTACTGAAAGGGAGCAACATCGTATTCATCTCTTTGAAAATTTAGATCTGCTTGATTTAAAACATGTAACACATCAACCATTAGTCAATAATCAAAACAGAAACACATTAACAAAATATAAACATTATGTACATTAGTTTGATACAATATTCAATTACACATGATTTTAAATAACATAAACAACTAAGCATTACTCTTGTCTTGTATCACGTGTTCCTCTGCTGACGGGGCTGATGTAGAGGCACCTTTGTCTTGAGCTTTCATGGTCCTGCTTTCACTTGCTGATGTGGCACCCGCAGCAGATGTATCTCTTTCTCCTTCATCATCATCATCACCTTCATCAACATCATCACCTGCATCTGTATCATCACCTTGATCATCACCATCATCATCATCATCATCATCATCACTATCATCATCATCACCATCATCTCCTTCTCCTTCTCTGATCTTTAGTGGCTCTTCTTTTGATCCTTTGAGCCTCAACATGATGGTCTTGTTAGTAGCCTACAACTCCTCTATCCTTTTTGTTGAGTGGTCATTTAGCTCCTGGAGTTGGGACATCTCTAGGCGCTGAGCAGCCATCTGTTGTGCCTGCTGCTCAATCAGTTGGGCCTGCTGAGATATCTGTTGAGATTGTGCAGCAGTAAGCTCTACTAACTGATGAATTTGAGCAGTCTTCTCGTCATCAGCTGCTAACAGCTTCAGCACCATACAGTTCAGTGCTGAGAGCTATTCCTCTACCCCACTGGGAGGTAGAGATAATCCAGATGGAAATGAGGGGTAAGATGACGGTCCTGCTTGGTGGCTAGTGGTGGTGGTGGTGGTAGTGGTGAAGATTGGAGGTGGTATAGATGTAGGTAGTGGTGGATGAGCTATAGTGGTGGTGGATTGGATGTGGGTACGTGGTGGAGTGGGTGTGGTAGTGATGTGTGAGGTGGTAGAGGTGGTGGCTGGTGGTGCGGTAGCAGTGGTGGTGGTAGCGGTGGAAGGTGTGGCTGAGGTAGTGGTTGTGGTAGTGGATGAGGTCTGAGTAAACTTCAGTCTCCACCCTTTCTTGCCATCGGTGTGTTCCATCCTCTTCTTCCTTGAGCCTCTAGGCACAGAGGCTCCCCCTTGGCTGTTGGGCGGGTCCGGGGCATATGTGGGATCTGAATCAGCAGTAGAATCCCCGGACTCCCCTGGGCGTCCACCAACCGCCCTCAAACCTCTCTCTGTGGCAACCACCCTGCTGCCCACAGTCCTCGTGAGAGTCTCTTCATCACTCTCTGCCTCCTCATCTGGAGGAAAAAAATCCTAGTGAAAGCTGGCAGTGGTGGCATTTGTAGGAGGTGGAGATGTAACATGGTAGTGGGGCCCCTAGTAGAAGCGGGCCTAGAGTCTCCGCCAGTGTCACCATCATCGTCGGATTTGTCAGATGAAAGAGCAATTTGCTCAACATCTGAGTCTCTCCTCATGGCGCCACTTTCGCCTAGCCGGCGCCATGTAATCTGCCTTGGCCAGATGCCCGAAGAGTCTCTTCACAGGGGGCTTGACTTGCTTCCCCTTGTAGACCTTCATGCGGCCCAAGATCGTGTCATCCATAATCTCCAACGACACAGCGTCATGGCTCTCCTTGGGCAATGTTGGTAGCTTCTCATCAATAATCATCTGCAAGAATCTGGGGTACATGCAGAATCCTTCCTTGCCCTTTTTCTCTAGGTTCTCTATCAGATATGGAAAAATCATACTGGAGAAACTGAAGGGGTGGTTGAGTACAAGTGCCACGTAGGCATTCTGGATCTGGTCTGAGAGGTCATCAAACCCACCCCTCCTCGACGCCAAGAACTTTAGTATCACATGCACCAAGTACTTAAACTTGGGACACAGGTTGCTTTTGTTCAGCACACCTGCGTTTATGTCCCGAGCGTACTTCATCCTGAGGAAGCACCCTCTAACTGTCAGAGGGTGTAGCCTGGTCGGATGATCTGCATCGTCACCCAAGTTGAGTACTCGACGAATATCAACTGCAGTCACCTCGATATCATACCCAAAAATGGAACTCCGGATGTTGTAGGGCTCTTGTGAACGATCAACCGATGTCCCCTCCCATAAGGCCTGCTGTATAGACCTATAGGGAGTGCACGTTGTGTATATAGCTTGGTGAATCCGGGATCTCTTTAGGAATGTAATGATCCCTATAAACTCGGCACCATTCCGAGTCGTGGCATCCAAATGGGCAAAAATGTTGTGCTTGGGGTTGATGGACCACCTGTCAGCCATCAATCTATAACAAGAGACACATAGACATTAGATCACCACACAATGAAGTTCAGTTCAAGATAACCTATTTGGGATCAGTCTGGTTCAATCGTGCAATTGAACCATACGACTGAGTTCAGTCGGTTGACCAAATAGGAGACTGAATACAGTCGGGTGTCTGAACATGCGACTGAGTTCAATCGGGTGACTGAGCCTGCGATTGGTTCAGTCGGCCGACTGAGTTCATTCAGATTATCCATTCGGCTGACTGAGTCGTTCGGCCAGCTCAGTTGTGCGATTGGAGTTCATCCGGGTGTCCAGTCGCATGACCCACTGTTCGTTCAACTGAAATTCGAATTTGGACCAAATCTTGAAATTAGACATAGTGTTTTGGTTCATTAGATTCTTAATCACTATTCTAATAACCTAATAACCTTAATTTCAACATTTTACTTAGTTTAGTTAGGTTATTTGTCCAATAATCCTTTCGGTTCTTGCAAGGGCCCAATGTCTTGATTTTGGAGTCACATCGATGGAGTTTTTGCACGGTCACACCGCATTTTACCTGTATAATCACCAACGGACGTCAGAATATTGAAATAAGTAGGCAACTTAGGTCTGAAGAAATTTTGGCTGAGTAATGGTAGTGTATTCGATTTTAGGGCGATTGGGGGTGATGAGTTTAATGCGGTCGACTATGGCCCTATTTATACTGAATTTGATTTCAATCGGGCAACTGGACCCATTCGCTCTGTTCATTCGGGTGATTGGACCTCAGTCGTGCGATTGGTTCAGTCGATCACATCCAGTCGGCCGACTGGGTTTCAGTCGGCCGACTGGGTTTTAGTCGGCCGACTGGGTTTCAGTCGGGCGACTGACTCATTTGCACAGCTCCATTCGGACGACTGACTCAATCTGGCAAGCCAATCGGTTGAATGGTTCATACTCATGCTCCATTCGGCTAGCTAGGGAATAAGTATGGTCCATTCGTACGGTTGGTCCATACTCGTGGTCCAGTCATGCGAATGGATCATACTCATGATTTTGACTTTATGACCATTTGACATTTTACACCCTTTAACTTATTGATTAAACATGTTTAGCAATCGATCATCTCAAACATGATCCTTTTAACTTGAAAACTTTTGATCACCTCAGATGTGATCCTTTTTAAACAATTTTTCACCTCAGACGTGACTCATTTTACATTTGAAAACATGTGTGGTCACCTCAAACGTGACCCCTTTTAAGTGATTAAGTTCCCGATTGAATTCCATGACATAGTCTGATGTTTAACAAACTAAATTGACGAAATTTAAACAAAAATAAAAGAACTAAAAATGAAATACAAAACTAAAACTTGTTTTTGTGGTTATTGTGTGAGGTGGAAATGCTAAGAAGGAAATTTAAAAGATTCATTTCCTGAAGGGCAGCTTCAATTCATTTTGATCATAAGTGGACCGATTCAGTTTGGAATCATACAGGTACATCAAATCATTCAGGACTTGCTATCAAAAACTTTTGATGCTCTATTCTTGTTTTTCATCTAGAGTCGTTAGCAAGTTTAGGAGATCATACTAGTACTATTAGAACCCCACATTGATTTGGACTTTCAAGAGTTGTAGCCACGATGATTGTCAGTATAACTGTTGTGACATCCGTCACCAAAGGTCCGTCTATTGACGTATTTCCGTCATCTTTTCGTTAATCTGTCATTCTTCACCTTTATGAACTACCTGTGTGATTACGCTTTTGCCTTTGTCATTACATAACTATTATTTAAAAACCTTGCCCATATTACTATCATCACCATAAAATACACCATTATATATATATTATTATTATAAATAAAACCATTTTTAAGTTTCAAAAACCATTAATTACATTTTTGTCATTAAT
>BJCM01115712.1:5075-27822 GCA_018326385.1 Flaveria bidentis | reverse complement strand
ATAGTGAAGAATCTCTCTGAGAAGAGTGAAGAGGAGGATTCTAAGAAGGGCCACTATCCTTTTGAGGAGTAGAAGAAGACTATGATGACCAAGTCAATGAGAAAGTACTTGATCAGAAAGAGCAAAAGAAAAGCTAGGAAGGCTCAAGAGATCAAGGCTACTTTTGATCCTAAGTAGAAACATGTTTTAATATGTGCAAGGTTTGAAATAGTAAAGACTAAAGACATAAACCTCAACTCTTCTGCTAAAAGTTCTGGTTCATGTTCAAATCATCTCACTACCAAGAAGAAGACTGATCTGTTGGTACCACTGCTACACAGCCTGGACCATCCAACTCCAAGAATAGTTCTCAGCCCAAAAGGACTGTCTCAGCATCTGCAAAGATGAGGATGGAGAAGAGATGTGACCTAAGTCAGTCTTGTTCCTAACAGAAGGCTCTTGGAAAGAAGAAAATGAAGTGTGTCATGTGTGAAAGTAATACTCATCTTGCTAAGGATTGTCCGTACAATCCTAAAGGTACTCTTCACATGACCAAGAGAAAGACTTTCAAGAGTTCCAAGAAGATTCAAGCTTCGGAAGGAAAATATATTTCCTTCAGAAGCTCCAAAACTAAGAAGAAGGCAAGTGGAAAACTGCCTTCAGAAGAACATTTGGTCTCGGAAGGAAGGAATACTTCCGAAGCACTGAAGTCTACTGCAGTGTTTGCAGAATCTTCCGAAGGTCTAGTCATCAAAACTTCCGAAGTCTCAAAGGCTTCCGAAGTATTGAAGGTCACGTCCAAGCTTCCAAAGGTGGTGTGGAAGTCTAAGAAATACCAAGTGACTGGAAATTCTCCATCAACAACAGCTCAAGATCCTCAAAGCTCTACTATAGGATCTATTAATGTTGCATTACCTTCTGTTTCTCTTAGTGAGCCCAAGACAAGTAAGGCTTAGGTTTCGAAATGTAACTAATCATTTTCTTTGTGCAGAGACAGCTCAAGACAAACAAGAATGTTTGGATCATTGACAATGGCTGTTCCAGGCACATGACATGCAATAGGTCACTACTCCAGAACTTTGAAAGTAATAATGGAGGGCCAATTGCTTTTGGAGGAGATGAAGGAGGTTACATTTCAGGAAGGGGCAAGGTCACAAATGGTAATCTCAGCATTGAAAAGGTAAACTTTGTCAAGGAGCTTGGGTACAATCATTTGAATGTATCCCAATTTTGTGATCAGAGTCATAACATGCTCTTTACTGAGCATGAGTGCAATGTTCTCAAGCCCGGGTGATCATTCCTCATGAGCATATCCTGCTTAGAGCCCCAAGGAAATGGAACATGTACAAGATGGACTTGCAAGAAACATCTCCCTCTAGAGAAGTTTCATGCTTTCTATTTAAAGCCAATAATGATGAGTCTTTCCTATGACATAAAAGAATGTGCCATGTAAACTTTAAGAACATGAATAAACTAATTAAGAATGATTTGGTAACTAGAATGCCAAAGAAAGAGTTTACAAGTGATGATCAATGTGTTGCATGCCTGAAAGGGAAGCAACATAAGGTATCTCGCAATCCTAAGGAAAAAAACTCTATCACTACACCCCTACACTTGTTACATATGGATCTCATTGGCTCTACTAGTGTAATGAGTTTAAGAAGGATCTCTTACTATTTAGTGATCACATATGACTTTACAAGATTCACTTGGGTCTTCTTCCTTAGAACTAAGGATGAGACTCTTGAGATTCTGAAGAAATTCATCCTAAAGATTGAGAATCAATCTGATCACAAGGTCAAAATAATAAAATGTGATCAAGGAATTTAATTCAAAAACCAAATCCTTCATACATTTTGTGATGAAAAGGGTATTACAAGACAATATAGTGCTCCGAGGACTCCTCAGCAAAATGGTGTTACCGAGAGGAGAAACATGACACTTGATTGGATACTCTTCCCAAGCTAAGGCTTATAGAGTATACAATCTTAGAACTAAAATTGTTGAAAAGTCAGCCAATGTGAATTTCAATGACACACACCTTGTGTGGTTGGTTCTAGTCCTGATTGGTTGTTTTATCTTGATTTAGTTACCAACTGTTTTAACAAATCTTGTGTGACTATTTCCGGACCTGCAGAAAACTTAAATACAGGTGATCATGATCCCCGATTTGAGCTAAGAAGACCTTCAAGTAACACATCTTCAACTCTAGTTAGAACTACTTCTGCAAATGAGGTTTCTATCAGCACCACAATGACAAACTCAGCTGATACATCTAGGATGCCTTCAAATTCTAGCTCAGACGCTTTACAACCAGATAAAGATGCTACAAATGTAGAAGAAAACAATGGTGGTGGTGACAGTGATCAGGAATTTCTTGATGCTTATAACAACTCCATAGATGACAACATCAATGATGTCACACACTCATTGGATCAAGTCTCTCTTGATAAGTGCGCTGATGTGGTGGGAGAAACATTTATGCCAAATCTAAATTTCTCTAATTTAGATCTTTCTCAGCAACTTGCTATGATCCATAAGTCTCATAATATCACAAACATCATTGGAGATGTTGTCACAGGCGTAAGAACAAGAGGACAAACCCGTGAAGCAAATGTTTGTCTTCACTCTTGTTTCTTATCTCAAATAGAGCCAAAGAAAGTTGATAAGGCTCTAAAGGATGGAAGTTGGGTTGAAGCTATGCAAGAGGAGCTACTTCAATTCAAAAGACAGAAACTTTGGAACCTTTGTCCTCTTCCTTATGGGAAGACCACTATTGGAACCAAATGGGTGTTTAGGAACAAGAAGGATGATAGAGGCATTGTCATCAAAAACAAATCTAGACTAGTTGTTCAAGGATACACTTAAGAAGAAGGGATTGAGTACACTGATGTCTTTGGTCCTGTAGCAAGACTGGAAGCTATTAGGATATTCCTGGCATTTGCTGCATCTAAGAACTTCAAGGTCTATCAACTTGATGTAAAATGTGCTTTTTTGTATGGAGTGATTGATGAAGAGGTGTATGTCAAACAGCCACCTGGTTTTGTGGATCCTGATCATCCTGATTATGTCTGCAAGGTTGACAAAGCTCTTTATGGGCTGCATTAGGCACCCAAGAAATGTTATGAGACTCTGTTTTAGTATCTCTGCAAGCATAGATACATAAGAGGTACTATAGATTGAACTCTCTTCATCAAAGGACATGGAAATGACATATTTATAGTTCAAGTATATGTAGATGACATCATTTCTGGATCAACTAATCCAAAGCTCTGCAAAGACTTTGAGAAGCTAATGAAGGACATATTTGAAATAAGTGCCATGGGGGATCTCAATTTCTTTCTGGGAATTCAATTGAAGCAAGTTGAAGATGGCATCTTCATTAGTCAGTCAAAGTATGTTCAAGACATACTCAAGAGGTTCAACATGACTGACTATAAGATTGCTTAGACACCCATAGCTAGAAACCACTCTCTTGGACCTGATCTTGAGGGGGAGTGTGTAGATGAACACTTATACAGGGCTATGATTGGGTCTCTTATGTACCTTACAGCTAGCAGGCCTGATATTATGTTTGCCACTTGCATCTATGCAAAATATCAAGCCAACCCTAAGATGTCTCACCTTATCACTGTCAAAAGGATTCTAAGATACCTTAAAGGTGCTTCAACACTTGGTCTATGGTATCCTAAGAATTCTGACATTAATATGTATGCATATACAGATAGTGATTATGGTGGTTGCAAAATGACTGCAAAGTCTACATCTGAAGCTGAATACATTGCTGCTGCAAGCTACTGTGCTCAAGTGTTTTGGATTCAGAATAAGATGTTGGACTATGGGTTAAAATTCAAGGAGACTCCCATTCACATAGATAACAATAGTGCTATTTCAACCACAGAGAAACCTATGCAACACTCGAGGACTAAACACATCAACATCAGGTATCATTTAATAAGAGATAATTATGAAAAGAGATTAATTAAACTAGTCAAAGTTCACACAAATGAACAATATGCTGATCTGCTTACAATATCTTTTGATGAATAGAGATTTAAATATCTAATATAAGCTATTGGGATGATGAACTTTGAGTAGGTTTTTCTTAAAACTAATTCTTAATATTTCTTAAAATCTGTGTTTCCTAAGTTGTCTAGTTCATCACTTTCATAAGCTCGTGTTTTCTTTGGATACAACTTTTTTGAAGTATTTCCTTCAAATTCTAACAATCTTGATCCTTCAGAAGTTATGTTTTTAACTTCCGAAGAAACTTATGCCTTTAAAACAAATAACTGCCCAAGTATTTTACCTTCGGAAGAAATTTCCGAAATATCCTCCGAAGCTTAAAACTCTTCCTTGGCACTTATATGTTTTCAAGGACAATTTTCTTCTGAAGAAAATTAACTCTTGGAAGCTTTGTCCTCTTGAACAAAACTTTCAAGTCTTAAGTTTCTTCTGAAGTCAAAATTCTCAGAATGCTTAGGAAATTCTTCTAAAGTCATTTTAGCTTCGGAAGCTTTTTCATTAAAACTTCCAAAAATAATTTACCTTCGGAAGCTTTTTGATTTCCAAGAAAACTACTTTTTGAGCAAAAATAAACTATTTTTTCAGAGGTGGGACCGAGATCCGAATTTCAAAGTTTATCCTCTTTCATTAAACTTTATCTGAAATCCTTTTTTCACATATAAACTCAATGGTTTCCCCTTCATTCTATCATCTGCTTTGTTTCTCCTAACCTAAACCCCAAATTTCTCTCTGAAATTATTTTCTTTCATCCTTCTTCATCCTTAAGCTCTCTCACAATGGCCAACCCTCATCACAAAAATGACCCAAACTTTTCTATGCAGTTACACGGACAACATAATCAGGTTGCTCTATTAAGCTCTGAGAAAGATCCACAATTCTCAGAGGTTTGCCGTTTCTTAGCTCTGTCAAACTATTTCACCTCCCTAACCATTGATCCTCCACTCTATGTGGATCATTTGCTAGAATTCTGGAAGACCTGCCAAAAGGTCATCATCGATAGGGAGAAGGCACTGTCTGTCACAGTGCAGGGGAGAACAATCTTCATCACTCCGACCATCATTAACATGCACCTTCTGCTGGATGATGAAGAAGGTGAGGTGTTCTTTCCCAAGGAAGCTGTAAACCAGTCCTTTGTGCAGATGGGATATGAGGGAGATTATTTGGTCAAGACCTTCAGGAAAGGGAAGGTCTCATCCAAATAGAAATTCCTGCTCCATGTGGTTATCCACAGCTTATCAAACAAGCATGGTGGATTGGACTGGTTTCATGAAGATCTCTCCTTTATTGTCCATGGGATGGTTCAGGGAGTCAAGTTCAGGTATTCTCAGTTTATTTATACTAATCTGCTTGCAAACTTGGACTCCTTAGAGTATTACATGTTCCTTAGATATGTTCAATACATTCTTAACTGTGAACTAGGCTCACGGTTAAGGGGAACATGTAATATTCTTAAATTGGGACAGATGAAGCCCGACATCTTTAAAATACTGAGAAAGCCCACTATTGGCTTCTCTAGGGTAGAAACAACCCTAGTCCCAAAAATGTTAGAGCTCATTGCTCAAGGTGACAACCTAGCAGCACCAACTAGTGTTGAACCCACACCTTCTACTACCCAACCACCTCAACAACCAAAAATCACCCTCACCTATCGAAGAAAACACAAACGAACCCCTACTCAGACTATTTAGTCTGTGCAAGCCCCTATACACTCACCTATACAGGAAGAAGTGGACATTGAGCTCCCACTTCTCCTGAGGAGCAAACCACTCCCATTCATTTTATGATCAGTGCTGAGGTTCCTCATGCTCAGCCTGAGGAGCTCATAAGCCCAATTGCCTTAAGCCATCACTCTGAGTCTCAACACTTAAGTGATATATTTACCATCCCCAGCGTTTGGACTTAAATCAACCAATCCCCAACCTTGACTTCTATACTGATAAAGATCTAGGTTTTAGTGAGTATCATGAATCTCTCTTCTTTTCCCCTACTCAAAGAGAGATGAATGCTCCTGAGTCTCCTATTTCTATCCCACATCAGTCACCCACTACTGAGGTGGACACTTCTAAACCTGTTCAGAATGTCCATATGGGAAAGGTTCTCACTTTTGCAAGTGATTCCATCATTAAGACCTCAACCATGGAAACTCTGCCCATTGACACCTCTACTGAGGCTACCAGTGAGTAGAGGAAATCCAGCAGCTAAGAACCTAAAACTGGTGATGAGAGAGAGGACTGTGCTCCAATCATCTCATCCCCCAATGATTCTTCTGATGAAGATGAGGGGAATCTAAGACTAAAGGTGCAAAAACTGTCTAAACATGCACCTATTTAGTCTCCAAGGTTAGTCACCTTGAATCTCAACTGACTACCTTGCAAAACAGAGTCAATGATCAGCAACTTGAGATTTCATATCTTAAGGACAAACTAGCTAGGAGACATTTAAGAGGGGCTCAACAAGGAACACAAGAACCTGTGAGTGTGAGTGACCTAACTCCTAGCTCACCTATGCAAGTGGGTGATGCTACCAAAAAGGGGGAGAAAGTCATTACAGTCACAGAACCTGGGAGTTCTTCAAGGAGTATGGACAATAAGGACTCACCATCCTCACTTGCAATTATGCATACTCAGCAACTTCCTCAAGTTCACATTGATGTGGACTCTATAGACTCCTTAATACAGAGTTTGTTTGAGGAAGGGATACCATGGGCTATGTCATCTCCACCAACTTCAAATCACATCATTGGGTGGAGGTATGACAGCAATAGAAGATCCCTTATCATTCTTAGAGTTCAAGGACAGCAAGAGATCTCCAACTTCAGACCTTGAACATCTATGAAGGTCTGGATCTAGTCAACATGCCACTTGTCAACCCAAGACAATCAAGACAAGCTGACAGGATGGCTCAAAGAATCCAGGACCAGATCATTGCAGAGTTCAATTTTAGAAGAAGACTAAGGCAATCAGGCAATGCCATCGATCAACGGGATGTTGAGGCAGACCCTAAGATTAGTTTCATAGGGGAAACCTTGACTGAAGGCCTAGTGGCAGAACCTGAGAGCCCTGTCCCATCAACATCAACTACTGCAGAGATCCATACCCTTTTTGAGACACCTGCTGGTGAAGGTGCTTCTCAACCTCTCTCTGGCCAAAGCTCAGAAGCTACATCAAGCAATGAAGGCCAAAGCTCCCTCCACCCTAAGTCACAAAAGTCTATGAGTGACCAAGGGAAAAGAAATATGACATCTGATGAAATTAAGGAGGTGGAGAGAGAGAGGAAAAGGAAGCTGAGGGGAGAAAGTTCCTCTTCTTGGTCTGCAAGACTCATGAAAACTGCAATCAGGGCTGCCCCTAGACCAAACACTTAGGATGATGAATTGAGGGCAGTCAGGATCAATTACTTGCGGACCAGGAACTATGACATTGACAATGTCATTTCTCTCCCCTTAGAGGAATTAAATGAATTGGTTGACATAAAAAGGTCAAAGGAGAACAAAGAGGCAGAAGATGCAGAGCTACTGGTACAAATCAAAGAACACAGAAGAAAGAAAAGATTGTACAAGCATGTGCCTACTCTCTCCCCAATTTAGGAAAGTCCTGCACATGAGGATGTGGTTCAACAAGAACCTTAGGTAGATAAAGAAGAAGACAAGATCAAAATGGTCAACTACCTGAGTCCCACAGGCCTTTATCAGGCAAAAGCATTTCTTCTCTTATCCTATCACTATGTTGAGTTTGAGTATCTCAAACAACTTGAACTGGAGATAGTCAAGGAAAGAAAGACAACCAAAAGGAAACTAAGGGAAGAAGCTGCTAAGTCAAGAGCCATCATCCAGAAGACTATGAAGAAGTCTGCAGACAAGCAGAGGATGATGAGCTTTTTGAAGCTGTATGGATTATTTGAAAGGAGACTTTGCCCCATGTCTCTATCCATTATGGATGAGCATATCAGGGTGATCAAACAGAAGATGAAGAGTGGAGAGCTGATTGACTTACACTCCCCTCCAAGTCAAGCCCCGCCTGAAGTAGAGGTGAAGGTTGAACAACTTGAGACAACACAACCTGAACCTCCTGTTGAATCTCAGCAAGCTTCATCTTCTGATCTATAGCAGGGTCAACCTCCCTCTCCTTCTGAACTTGTGAGAGAGGAAGACCCAACTGAGAAAGACAATAAAGATCAATCAGGTGCTGCAGGCCAGTCTTCTCAGTTAAAAGTGATAAAGAGAAAGAAAAGGATGGCTTCACAGCCAAAGCCAAAGAAGAAGAAGGCTTCATCCTTTTCTGAACCTCAGGATGTGTCAGAACATCCTAAGGATGTGCAGACAGAGGATGCTACATCAAATCCTATTGAAACAGCTCCTCTAGCATCAGGAAGACCCATCTTGTCCTAGACATACACCACAAATCCAGAAAGATGGCATGTTATTAGTGATCAAGGCACTGAGAACATATACACATGGGAAGACATGTTTTAGTTGCCTCTACATGATCTCTTTGACGTGATGTGACACTTTGAAAGTATGAGGGATCCTGATCATCTCATGAAGAAAGGGATGGTCATTATTTTGATGAGGACTATCAATATCTGAAGTCTACTAGTGTTTTGGTAGCATCAGCCTAGGGGGAGTTTGTAGAGATTGTATGAAGAGGCTGAAGCAACCTAAACACCCGAAAACTTTCTTGCATGCTGCACAACTACACTGAAAAAAGAATGCTCCAAAAGTTTCACACATGCAACAGAAATATTCTAAGTTTGAAATCTTCCGAAGCCAAGATCAATATCTTCTTAAGCCAAAGATGAAGTCTTTCGAAGCTTCAAGAGATAAAGTCTTCCGAAGCCAACACTTGAAGACAAATTTCTTCCAAACACTTTTAATACATGCTTTATCTGATGTTCTTTACATAAAGTTGGACCCTCTTTCTGCTACAACTCTGTAAAGTCACCAACTTACATGAGTTTGTGAAAAGGTCCATGCTTTTAGTAACTATACATTGAGGTCTTGAGTCTGTAACTTTCTACTTCATGTACTTTATCCTTTTTGTAATAGATAAGGATGCGAGCTATGGCATGTCATAGTCACTAGTCAAAAGGCAATCTGCCTTTTGACTCCACAATTGATTTTGTTTTGTGTCTATTCAATTTTATCTAGCTGGCCTTCAAAGTATGGCCGACTGTAGGATGTAGTATAAATATCTCATGTTCTTGTAACTTTCCTTTATGCTTTGTAACACTTGTAATTGAACTTGAGAAAGCAATATATTCAATCTTGAAAACCATCTCCTTGTGTATCTTGTTCTCTTGTTTTGTCGCTTACTTACTTGTGTTCTTAGTGTCTTTACTTGTGGTTAGTCCAGTTCACTGTTTGATTAAGTTAAGTTTCTCTCCTCTTTGTATTGTTGTGTTGTAAGTGACCACCCTTCACCGGTCCTGCAGAATATGACCTGGTTATGTTGAGGGTTGAGCGCCATTGTAAGGAAAAAGCAGATGAAACAAGTTTGAACGTGGTGATTTAGGTTGACGGAAGCTTTTGACAGTAAATTTGGTAAAAAGATTAAAATAAAGAGTCATGATTATTTAAATGGGTGAAATGGCAGTTTTGGGAGTGGATAAGGTGAAAAGATGGTTTGGGTCAAGATGTGACAGTGGCTGGTAAAATTAAAAACCATTTAAAAGATTCCGACATCATTAGTAAAATTTTTGCTTTTTACTGTGTGGGGCCTAAAGGTTTTCGTTACACTGTATGGTCCTTTTTAAGCATAAGGAATTTCCGAAGGTAATCTTCTTCCGAAGCCAATTGTACTTTTGAAGGTAAATTTTCTTACTTTTGAGAGTAAAACGTGCTTTCCGAATGGGAGTTTTATATGCTTCGGAAGTAGATCTGATCTGTAATCAATCGTTTCTTCTGATACTATAAATTCTTCTGAGAAGAATATTTCCTTTGGAGGTGTTGGTCCATTTGATCGATATGTAGTACAAATGAGTTGTTGAACCGTTCAATATCAAATACAAACAATAGACAAGAAGAGTAATGAAGATTGAGAACAATAGCAATTCAATCAACGTAAGACAATGATGATCAATATACTCAATAATAACAAAGCACAATGATATTTCTGTAAAATTACTACTTTCAAAGATTACTTGCAACAAGGATAAACAATTAGGGTTTTGCAAGATTAGCTAACAATGATAAGGATCAAAACTATATATAGCAGTATTAGTTTTACAGACAGTTTCGCTGTCGGCGAAACTGTACTGCCGAAACTGTAGTTTCGCCGAGAGAACTAAGAAGCTGACTGTCACAGTTTCACTGGACTGCAAAACAAAATAAATCTAATTACATACAAAAGTAAGCTAACATAAGACCTATTACAAGCAAACAAAAATATTCTAATCTAAGGTGCGTCCAACCTATTCATGATCTTCAATACTCCCCCTATGTTGGAACTCACCGCCTTCACTCGTCTTGATTTATCTTGTTAGCTCCGTTTCCCCCGCTGCCTTTGATTTGTCTTCTATAGCTCCTGAAGATACCTCCTTAGGGTCTTTAGCAAATTATTCACCTTGGTCTCTTCCTGCTTCATTAGCCTATTCAGAATGGGCAATAGCTTTCCACAACTGTCTGGCCAAATCCTGTATGTCCATGTTTAGATCATCTTTGGCCCTCACTCTCTCTGCTAGTCTCTTCACCTCTGCCCTCACAACTCAGATCTTATCTACCACAGTCATAAAAAGACTGGCTTCCTTTCTTGTCTCATTACCTGCACTTGCTTTGATATGATTCTCGCACAGAACCAGTAGGTCTTCATCATAAAAGTTAAAAAGCTCCATTAGATCAAAGACTTTGAATTCAGCATAATTCTTCACTCTGATTACTGCCTCCTTCGTATTGTTATCATAAAACCACTATTCAAATTCTGTAGTTATTGGGGGAGGGGATCTGTCAATCTGACCCTATTCACGGTTTTTGGGGGTTTCACCCTTAGTATAATCTTTCCTTTTCCAGTCTCCCAATCCTTGTCCTTCTTTGATCGTCTTCTATCAGCTTTCATAAATCCAAAGGACTCAAAATTGTCATTTAACCCATCTTTTATCTCCTTCTCTAATAATGAGGCTCTTTCACTAAGATGGGTATTCAGTAACGGCAATGCTACCAGCCTCCTCAAATCTCATTTTGGCAAGGTCTTGAAGGCCTTCCTCTTGTGCATGTATGAAATACCACCCCCTCTCCTCTTGATCATGAACATCATGAGGCCGGGGTTTTAACACTAGCTAATGATTCTCTTCTCAACCTCCTTCTTGTTCAACCCTTCCAAGTTTTGGAATAGGGGAGTCAGTTCTCCAGGCTCTTTTTCTCTAACAAACCATTCTTCTTTAGCCATTTCAAAAACATCTCCATCTAGTTCTCCCTTTTTGGCTACATATACCACTGGCCTCTCATCCAGCTCATAAAACTCTAGTTCAGAATCATTGTCAACTAGCTATTCGTCATCTTACTCTTCATCGGTTAGCCCTTTGCCTATTTCGCTTCCATTCCTCTTGTTCATAAAACTCTACAAGACAGTGAAGTAGATTCGACAGGCCGAAACTATAGCATTTAGTCAGCAAAACTATTAAGTTCGCTCGGATAGTATAACCTCTTAGTTTCGCTAAAAGCATGGACTATCATTTAATTTCGTTGGACTATCGGTACTTTCGCAGTAAGAACTGTGAAGGTATCGAAGAGTCTCGATCGAATAGATCCACAATGTTGCAGATTTAGCGAGATTAAGTTATGGTTCAGAGTTTGAAACTCACTTGCGAGTAAGAATCAACGATCAATCGATAATAAAATCACAGAAAGTCAAGTTCGCACATGGAGGTCATGGAACAAACATAAGAAGTCTAAGCATTCGATTGTGCGAAAATTAGTAAGTAATTTCGCAAAATGAGTTAAATAGCACATAGTTTCGAAGACAGCGAAACTAGAGTTTCGCCGGGCGAAGCTACAATTTCGCCTCGTGAAGCTGCAATTTCGCAAGAGAAACTCTGGTCGAAATTGACTTCGCACAGATTGAGAGAACCGAACGAAACTGCAATTTCGCCTAGCGAAATTGTCTGCGAAAGTATAATTTCAATGAACCTTAAAAACTTTTTAGAAAAATTATTATAATTATTATATTATATTTTATTAAAACCGAGAAGTAGATCAATCATGAGATCACATCCTCACGATATGCTTTAGCACAAAGATGAGATTAATCATCGATAGGTAGTGAGATCACATTTTTAACTGAATCTAGTCATAGTTCTTTGAATGTTTTGAAATTCTCAAACAAATTAATAATGATTGCTGATATGTTTGTCCCCTGAAACCCATGCCCTATCTTTATCAACAAGAAGAAGATGATTTGTTAAGGTTCGATTAAATGCTTCTAAATACTAGGACCCCACAATAATTTGACAAAAACCCTCACCCAACCACAGGATTTCTTGACTTTTGTAACGATCTTTATAGAGCAAGGTTTGTGCATTAGTGTGCTTGTGATTATTAACAGAATATTGCATTCTGTGATGAATTCATCATTTAGATGCTTGACACTACTTAGACCAAGATGGTTAGAGCTCCAGGTCTATACTCACGTATAACAATGGAGATGACCATTTAATGATATGTCGATGAGAGCTCCGGGTCAGTACTATCGTACAACAAAGGAGATCATCACTCCAGGTCAGTACTTCCATACAACAGAGGAGATTAGCACAAACACACGACACATAAATACACCACACATGACTCAAAGATATGGCTTATATGATTTGTATCATGGTGGGTAAAAGATCAATTCTCAATCCAATTTTTCTCAGGACTTAGTTTTCGTGCAAGCCAAAATGATTGCGTAAATCTAGATGTCCTTAAGCATATATTTTAATTTAAATCGTTATGCTGCTGTCTACTTTATTCTTCAGGTTGAGTCTACCAAGCATATCATTAAAGAATCTATTTTTTATTATTTGCAATTAAAAATAAGATGTATATCAGATAACAACATCAGTTACTATCATTTCTCATTTTAAAAATGCAAGGCATGCAAAAACAGGCATTTCAAAATGATATACAATCATTTCTCAGTTATCTCAAATCAAGTTCCTAGTTCTTTTTTTTATTTTTATGTATTACTTATGTACTCTTCCCCTAAATTTTTATTTTTGTAAACCTAGTTTTTTGTTTTTTTAAATTTTTTTATATTTTGTTTCTATAAAGCTGTACAAAAATAGAATTTACCAAAGAAGGTCTTCCAAACTACACTGATATGAAGATAAGAAATAAATTCTCAAGAAATATGCAGTGATTATGAAGTGAGAACTGTGATTGTGTAGATTAAAATCTAGATTGTGAATAAAATACCATAAGCTTAACCTGTTTGTTCCGCCTCAAATTTGAATCAGGAACAATCTCTGTTAGTAAACCGGATTACTAAAAGTCCTCCTGAATTGTTCCCATACTCATAAACACATTAGTTTGAAAGGGGAACCCTGGCCATCGTAGTCCTGGAAGTTCCTTTTTCATCAATATAAGAAACCTGCTTCTGCACACGACCATTTAAACAATCATGGATATATGTATCCTTCTTTTTAATTTTCCAAATTTGTTTCGGTTCAATTAATTTGGATTTGAATGAATTAATTTTGGAAAATATTTTCTATTGAAAAACAGAAGGAAAAGAATTTGGTATTGAACCTCTGGTCATTTTCATCTTTGTATCATGTGAAACCGGCTTCACATGAAAAGGTTTGAATGGAGGGGTTTTCATCCAACCATTCAAAGATTTTTGCTTTTTACCTCTTAAAGCAGAGAAGCAACCTGTGTTGCCTTTACCGTCTGGAACATTCTATGTAGACTTACATTCGGAGAAGCAATTTGTTTTGCCTTTACCATTCTAAGCATGTCTTTGAGGTCACTTCTTTACCACATGACCTTCTTTTCCACACTCAAAACAAGCCTTGAAGGGCTTTTGATGCTTTACTCACCGGTGTGATGTAGGTGGGGATGAGGATTGCTTTGAGCTTGTAGCAGATTCTTGCTTGTGCTGAAGTTTCCTGTGTTGAACAGGGAATAAGATCTTCATTGATTGACTAGGTTGTTTTGTAATTGGAGAAGAGATCCTTATTGGTCTTGATTCAGCTTTTAGAAGCTTTTGAGACTTGACAATTTCAGGTGATATCTTGATCTTTGAAAAATCGACACTGTCTTCTATGTTTGATTCATCATCTAAGCTTGTCCAGTCTCGTATACACAAATCTTCTTTCAATGGATCTTGATTGATAGGATTAGCATATGTTGTTATTGTTGGACCTTGATGATTAGGTGATTCCTGATTTATCTCTTCTTTCACAACCCTGACAGGCTCAAAAGTAGGAATTTCGTCTGCTTTAAACTTATCAAAAAAGTTAGAAGACACAGTAGATACAGAATTACAACTAACCGGAACTGAACAATTGTTAGCTTGACTGTCAGCGTTCGGTTTATTGTATCCCATACCAGCTATAGAATCATAATCATCTCGCACCTTATTAAGATTGACACCGCTCGAACCTGCATTTAGGCTATTAATAGGTTGTTCAAACAAATCATTTTTAGGATGAGGTCTGGGGATTGGTGAATAACATTAAGTAGAAGGAGGTGGAACTAAATTAAATACAGTGTCACTGTCTGATTTATATCCAATACCATATTTTACCCGCGCCTCTTGTTGTTTAGCAATAAGCTCATCCATTTTCATGTGTGAAAGAGTCCATTTATCAAGCTTCGTTTGATGTTGTGTTGTTTCAAATTGAGCTAAAATAGCCCTTTCTCTCAAAATATTAATTTCAACGTTACGCTCCAAAATGGTTATTATTAAAAGATCATTTTCAGCCAATTCTTCATTAAGTTTCCTTGAAAAAGCAACTTCATTTTTCTTTAATTCTTGATTGATTATTTTTTATTCTTTTTCATTTTCCAATAACAATTTGCTTGCTAAGCTCTTTGTTCTACGGCTAAGCTCTTCTCACAGTCTCATAAGGAAGATCTATGATACTTCGTTCTGCGGCTAAGCTCTTCTCACACTAGCAAACCCTTGTAATTTTTTGTTGTTCCTCTTCTTTAACCTCCAACATCTCATCAGCCTCAGATTCTTTCTTTCTGTTATCAGCTTTTCCAGCCTTATCATCATTGGTTCTCACAGACTCTGGTTTACTGTCATTGTCGACTCTCAAAGCTTCACAGTCTATGTCAACAATTTATCTGAATTCAATATTTAAATCCGAATCAGTTCTCAATAACTTCAATTTTTCAACCATCTTTGTTTTTTAATCAAGTATGCTTGTTATAGAAGAAACAAGAACAGTATTAAGCGCATGGGTTTGATGTGGGAACACGGTTTGTTGAAATTCGTTTCTTTGGATATCCAGCTCGAGAGATTTTAGTCTGTTGACCATATCCGTAAGTTTTGTGTCGACATAACCTCTTTCTTGCTTCAGCATTTTAACTTGATGATTCCATGCAGACGGAAGAGAGTCTAGAGGCTTTTGAATCTGTTCATGATTACTGAGATCTGGAACATGCTTCTTTAGATTATTTGTCACCTTTAAAAATTGATCAATCAAATCTGAATTTTTTTTATAAATCCTTTAAAATCATTGAATATTTTGTATCGTGTTAAATAATTAATTATATCTTGGATTTTGAATGAGCTCAACTAATTTATATTTTTTATTGTTTTTAATAAGCCCACACAATAATATGAGTCCAATTAACAAATAAATTGATTACCCAATCCAAACCCAATTGAAGAAAAGTCTGTTAACCAAATTTTTATAAACCCAGCCCAATTGTTAGCCTAGCCCAAAGTCCATTGAATATACTCAAACCCTAATACACAAAAGTCACTACAACTAACACACACACTAGAGAGATATTGAGAGAGAGGCCGATGATATCAAACAAAAAAAACTAGGGTTCTGGCTAATACCACTCCAGCACCATTACAACCACCAGTATCTCTGATCTCATTCTCTCATGTCCCTTGTTTTCTCCTCCTCCTTTGTTGTCCCTTACATCAGAGTCAAACTCATCACCACTCACCCCAATAACTTTTCCTTATACCTACCCAGATTCAACGTCAACAATGTCCGACTGAACTCGCGAACCGCCTCTGGCACGTCGGCTCTCACGGCAAATAGAGCATAGTTGTTCACCCATGCAGCGTAGTTGTTCAGGACCGTGTACTTACGGAATACTAACAGATTCTGTGTTTATACCGAATCAAATAGTGTGGAATCCTATTTGATTGGTGATCCAATCAGTGAGAACAGTTACCTAATCGATATAAGATTGAAACTAAACGTTATGAATGAATAAGGAACGATCAGGAATGATCAATAAAGTTGGACAGGCTTCCTTGGACGTTCTAGACGGCTAGGGTTCGTGTATTATGAAGTATTCTCTTGATTGTTTTCAAATTGTTATGTTTTTCTATGAATTAAGTGGTATTTGTAGGTTATGGGTTTCCAATAGTACGACTGAACCATTAGCATGGTTCATTCATGCGACTGAATCATGCAATTGATCCATACGCACGACTGAAGGTTCAGTTGTGCGACTAAATCAATCTTATGTCTCAATCGTGCGACTGATTCAGTCTCCTGGTTCAGTCGTGCGACTGATCCATAAGCATGATGTACTCATGCGTATGGTCCATAAGCATGGTCCATTCGCATGAAGAATCATATGACTAGGTTGAACACATTTCTCAATCATTATTGACTAAGAACCATGCACAACAACCTCAAACCTATATAGTAAGTTCATTATACTTTAACACATAATAATACTATGAAATATTAAACATTATGAATATTAACCACATAATATATATCATAGAACCCATTCATTACATACGTGTAAGACATGAAAGACATTTACATTAAGCTCATAAACTAGGTACACATGTATCTACAAACTCCCCTTTGGACCTAGTTTACTCTATTGTCTAACACTCTTTATATGTTCTTCAAACTTCTTGTACTTATCTTCTCTTGTGACTCCTGCATGTATCTCGAACGCAAAGCAGAGTCGTATGATGTGTTGGAATTGAAGAGCTTGTACTATATCTTGCGTGTCATAGAACAGTGGCCACTTGTATAACGTGTAAACATCTTCATCTGACAAGTTGGTAAGCCACATATGGTCACATACCCAGATAGTCTCTATCTTTCCAAGTTTGTTCAGAACTATGACCGCTTCTCTTGTCCTCCAATCATAATACCACCATTTGAAGTGTGAAGTGAAGTCCTGAGGCATTTCCTGTAAGGGAATCTTTGACATTATGCGCGGAGGACTCCACTTTAGCACTACTTTCAGCTTCCCAGATGTCAGGTCCACTTCAGACCTACGGATGTACCTCTTCGGTTGTTGAGGTCTGAAGTTTACCCACCTAATGTGATATTCTTTCTTCAACGCAGCCTCAAACCAACCTAATATCTTCCTTGGATTAGCATATAGCAGATCTAAGCACGCAGCCTCAAACCAACCTAATTCTTTCTTCAACGCAGCCTCAAACCAACTTCAGACCTAGCAGATCAGTTGAGCTCAAAACCAGGAAGAGTCTTCAGATTATAAGGATATCTAAAGTACTCAGTCCCTTTTTTTCTCTTTACAACATAGACATTCAAGTATTCAAAATAAGCCCACACAATGATTTTGCTGGACACCTTCTGATGTTTGTGACTCTGTACAGTTTGGTGTAGGCATTCAACTTTGTAGGTGCGCGATGGGACTTCATTTCAGTAAAACAAGCTGCCCATTCAGCTTTCTTCAATTCGACATTGGCATCCGCAGCTTGGGCCGAGCTTTTTACTTTCTCCTTGTCTTTCTCCACTTCATCCAGCTTCTCAAATGTAGCACTCTCAAAAGTATCACCCAAGTTGGGTATAACATTGCCTTCGTGGTCAGCATACTCTGGATAGTGCTCAACTGTAATATCCTCAATCTCAATCTCATCTACATCTTGTAGTTCCTCATCACTCAGTACATCGACTTCTCGAGCATCTTTGACAATTTCGTCAGGATTAAGTCGGAATATCTTAGCCTGCTGGTCATCAGTCAGATCATGAATGATTTCTCCTTCTTTGGGAGTGTAGTTCACTAACCTTCTGACTATCCCTTGCATGTCAAGAATCATGGTTAGTTGAGTCTTGACCTGCTGAAGGGGTTGGACATTGTATTCGTCTGTTCGTAGAGCTTCATCTATTTGATTAGACATTAAGCACAACACACATAAGTCATCATATAAAACATTTCAACATAAACAGACAAACGTGATAATTAATTACATTAATGTAATATAATTCAAATACAAAAGTTTCTAAATACAATTACATATAACTATTACTTTTGTCTTGAATAGCAGGATCTTCAATTGGAGGAGAAGAGGAGAAGGCTCCTTGATCTTGATTCCTTTTAGTTTGTCTCTCCTGAGCCTAAGGATTAGAGGCTGATACAGATGCATCACCTTCCTGATCATCATCCTCATCTTGATCCTTTCGGCTTGGTCCTCCCTCCTCGACATGTTCTTCAGTATCCTCTTCATCCTCATCATCATCATCATCATCATCTTCATCATCACTCTTACCATCTTTGATCTTTAGAGTCTCATTCTTTGATCCTTTTAGCCTGCGTAGAATCTTCTTGTTCTTTTTCTCTAGATCCTCAATCCTCTTAACAGAATGGGCATTCTGGTCTCTGAGCTATGTGATCTGCTCTGCCTGAGCTATGATCTCCATTAGCTGGTTGAGTTGTGCAGCTCTTTGCTCATCCGTGGCAAGTAGCTTTAGCGCAATCCGGTTGAGGTTGGCTAGCTGTTCCTCTAACCCAATATTAGGTAGAGTGGATACATGGGTCATTGGGACTTGAGTGAATGTCCTGGCTTGTTAGGTGGTGGTTGTGGTGGTGGATGTGGTGAATATTGGAGGTGGAATGGGAATGGATTGTGATGGGGTGGCTGTGGTAGTGGTGGTAGGAGGTATGGTAGTGGTGGGAGGAGGTGTGGTAGTGGTGGTAGGAGGTGTGGTAATGGTGATAGGAGGTGTGGTATTGGTTGGAGCTGTGGTAGAGATGGTGGTAGCTGTGGTGATAAGGGTGATCCTCCGTCTATTGCTCTTTAAGCCCTGGGGTTGAGCCATTCGCTTCTTCCTTGAGCCTTTAGAAGAAGATGTTCCCCATGGGCTGATGGGCTGGTCAGGGGTGTATGTAGGATAAGTAACATCTATAGCGACACCCCTTGACTCACCCTTGCGTCCACCAACTGCCGTTATTCCTCTCTCTGTAGCCACAACCCGACTGCCCACTGTCCTGACCAGTGGCTTATTATCTGACTCTTCCTCTTCGTCAGGTATGAAGTCTTGGTGAAAAAAGCCCTCTTTGTTTCACCATGTATGGATGGTGGAGATGCAGTAGCAATGTCAGTGCCCCTAGATGTAGTGGGGCCAGTATCTCCATCATCTTCACTGTCATTGTCATCGTCTTCGTCAGTGGGTAATACAATCGGCTCCGTATAAGAATTGATGTTATCGTGACGCCACTTCTTGCAAGCGGGCACCATGTAGTCTTCACGGGCCAGATGCCCAAACAATCTCCTTCACCTGCTTTGGCAGCAAAGGAAGCTTCTGATCAATGATCATCTGTAAAAACCGTGGGTACATACAGAAGCCTTCCTTGCCCTTGGCTTCGATGTTCTCTACCATGTTTGTGAAGAGCATGCGGGAGAAATTGAAAGGATGGTTCAGCACTAGAGCGACATATATGTTCTGGATCTGGTCCAACATCTCGTCAAAGCCTCCTTTCCTTGAGGCTATACACTTAAGAATAATATGGGCCAAGTACTTGAACTGGGGGCACATGTTGCTCTTGTTGAGCATACCAGCATTGATGTCCCCAGCGTACTTGATCCAAAGAAAACATCCCTGAACAGTCAGGGGATGTAGCTTAATTAGGTAGGCTCTGTCCTCACCCAGGTCCAAGACCCTCCTCAGATCGTCTTCACCAATCTCAATTTCTTGTCCGAAGATAGAGCTCCGGATACAGTGGGGCTCAATGGACCTGTCAACTATAACACTTTCCCAAAAAGTCTACTAAATAGATCTATACGTTGTGCATGGTGTAGAAATGGCCTTGAAGATCCTCGATCTGTGCAAAAAGGCAATAATCCCACTAAAACTCAGAAGCGTTCTAGGATGTAGCATCAAGATGAGCACATATGTTATGCTTGGTGCTCATAGTCGATCTGTTAGCCATGTTTCTGTAACACAAGCCACATATACGTTAGATTTGTGTAAATGATGGCATTTGACTCTTAAAGAACTTGGTTCATTTTGTTCAGTCATGCGAATGGACAATACGACTGAGTCTTAGTCGTACAATTGAGCTCAGTCGTGCGATTGAGCCTGCGACTGAGCTTACTCGTATGCTATGCCATGCAGTTGAGCCAGTTGTGCGACTGAACGCATGCGCATGGTTCATTCGTGCGATTGAATCATACGCCCAGCTCAATCGTGCGATTGAAGTTCACCAGCACGTCCATTCACATAAAGCTCTGTTCGACACTTTAAATTCAAATCTTGGTCAATAACTTGATGTTAAATGTTGTGATTAGACTCATTAGACTCACAGAAACTCAAAATAACACCTAATGTTCTTTAAATCAACGATTATGTCCATTTAAGTGGTTTATTTTGAGGAGTTTTTCAAAGTTCTTGTTTTGAATGATTTCGGTCCTTAGGGTTTGATTAAACCGGGCATTGTTGTCAATTTTAGTCTCACATTACCTGTATATGAAGAGAATCAACGTTAGAATTACAATCAATCAGTAAAAGCAATCAAATGAAATTTGTGCAGAGTATCAGTATGTTCATGCGACTAAGGGTGAGCGATTGAAGGGTGTTACTAATGCGATCGACTCCCTTCTATTTATACTGAGTAAACATTTATTCGTGCGAATGGACCCATTCGCATGCTTCATTCGTGTGACTGGGGTTCAGTCGTGGGACTGGCTCATACAGCCTCATCCATTCTTGCGATTGGTTCATTCTAGTGATCCAATCGCATGGATTGCTCAATGCTTATGATCCAATCATGCGACTGGTCCATACTTATGGTTCAATCGTACGATTGGCCCATACTTATGGTCCAATCGTGCGATTGGTCCATACTTATGAGTTTGACCTCACACAATTTCAAACACTTATAACTTTTACCTTTTGATATTGAGCATTATGATCGATGAACATCTTAGACATGACCTTTTAATTTTTAAATAGTTTGATTACCTCAGACGTGATCCTTTTAAGTTTAATCATTTTGGTCACCTCAGACATGACCCCTTTTGAGTGAGTGATTCATACGTCTAGTTGTAGAGTTCGACATCTACGTAACAAATTACTAGAAAACAAAATTTTGAGAACACTTTGAAATTTAAAACAAAACAAGACATATTTTTGTATTTTTGATTCGAGATGGAATTAAACCTATTTGAATACACCAAACTGATTTTACTTCCTGGACAACACAACTTCAAGTTAATTTTATCATTTCTGGAATGATTCATTATGGAATCATACAAGTATATCAGAATTATTTGGGACATTTTGATAAACCAATTTGGTGCTAGATTCTTGTTTTGACCGAGAGTCAATAGCAGTTTTAGGAAATCATACTAGAGCTATAAGATGCAAACATTGATTTTGACTTTCAACGACTGCAGCTCATGATAATTTTCAGTATACTTGTCCTCTTAAATCCATACACAGATTTTTGACACACATTGGTGATTAGTTAAGGTTTAATTGTTTCCACAAGCATTTTTAGATCCCATGCTTATATGGTAATCAAGATTCCTCAGGAGATTTTTGAGCAGTCTATGTGTATATTTCAAGAAGAAAATATTCTAAGAGCTTTCAAAGAGATGCCAAGCCTCAGGTTAGTGCTTATCCTAGATTATTTAGGTTATGCTTATCCTTAGGTTAGTGCCACCGCACAGCAGAGTGGCACACAACCTATCTTCTTGTTAGAGCATTTACTTTTCTTTTTGCACATAATTCACCAACAACATAAGTTTTTAGCTTGATTGCATTTAGCATTTTTTTCATGTGCTTTTCTCATTTTTATGGACGTTCCAACACATTTGTGGCGTTTATTTGGCTCGTCACCCATTTTTGGAACTGCGTTGATTATGTTAACCAGGGATAAGATGGGAACCCATAGGAAGTTGAACAACTTAGTTTGAATTTAAAACCACCAATGAGGTCTACTCATCTATTGTGTTGAATCTACCGACACATCATATATTGAACTAGCAACCTCTAGGTCTACTTTCTCTGTGTTACCTCAGTAGCAGACTAGTTTTACTATAATTTTTCCTTTTATTTTGCTTAGACTTCTCAGATTTATACTTTGAATTTTGCATCTTTATCATTTAAAATCTTTTAAAGTCCCAAACAATTTGTTCCCTGTTTACTATCATTTTCCATAAACGTTGAATCAGAATCACAGATTTGATTTCATTTCTTTTAGCTAAGCTGCCCTCCTCCATCGTTTTTTTATTTTTTATTTTATTTTTATTTTTTTAAGTAATTAAATACTGCACGAATTCAATACTAAATTATCCTTTTCTCCCCCTAAAATTCTAAACCGAAAATCTTTTTATGTTTTTGGATTTTTAGACAGAAA